>JBBPPY010000510.1:0-20916 GCA_038092195.1 Leccinum barrowsii
GCCGTGAATTGCTTTTTCAAGCCACGTCAGAGGAGATGATAGAAGCTCATCTACACTGCACTCCGTAGGGTACGCTATGTAAGTGTGGTGCGATTTTCTTTACCAAGAATATGAGCTGAAACTTGTACGTTTGGCCGGCACGATGAGCGACGCACCTTCGTTCACGACGTTGAACCCTTGAAAGCGATCGAGGCGCACATGAGGACCATCACGCTTTTGATCCGGTGAGTACCGAGCACTGATACTCGAGTCATTTCGGTGACCTTAGGTCGATCGTTCACCCAGCATTCGCATGTTCAAAATCATTTCTATGACGCTCGGAGATCGCCCACGCAACTTCGAGTTATGTCGCCCTAGACAGTATCGACAAATTCTTGTTAGACAGCAAACTGCTTGATCGACATAAGCCCAGCGCCCGAGATGCCCTCCTGGTACGGACTGTTATAGTCGAGGAGCCGGATCTTATTGGATCCAGAGACACCACCTTTGCGTAGTCGCAAGATGGTGGTGGAGATGCGTTACGCTCAAAGTCGAGGGCTTTAAACAAGGATACATCAATTTAATCGCTGGTCCGACGGAAAGACGTCGATGTTGATAGCTGCTGCGTATGTCCCCCTTGGCTTTGCGGTTGTCTCTGTATTCTGACAAACGTGTAACTCCACAGGCGAGATGCCTGGATACCGACGAAAGCGAGCTCGTAGTAGTTCAACTTAACAAGGCGTGGAGGCGTGGCATGCACTGTTCAAGAGTCGTGGGTTCAGAACGATACCATCAGTGTGCGGGATGTGCCCGACATCCAGCTATTGCGGAGTCTCACGAACAACATCCTGTTTTGGGCCCCGTATGACGACGCTCGGTATAAGCAAGCTGAGTTGCCCTTCGAGCAACGCTGATTTTGCACCCCTCACGACTGATCAGATTTCGTGGCAAAGTCCTGCACGAATGCGCGTTGGAGAAGGACCCGGAGTCAGTTGTTCAGGGTTGGTGACGACACTGAAGTGGGCGAGAAAGGATTGCATTGAGGTGGATCATGTATTGAAATGAGCGTTTGGCCGATTGGCGACCTCAAAGGTAATGTTGAGTTTTGCCGGAGGTCGTACGTGCAGTGACGTCCTTCTACACAGGCTCGAGTCACACTCGCTTGCGCGATCTATTTGTCGACAGAGATCATTTCACTCAACACGTAAGCGCGATCGCATCGAATCGCATCGCCCGTTTCGTGTAATCGACGCATGACACTTAGGTGCTGGTATTGGCAGCCCTGGATGTACACACGACGTCATGGATCTCGACAAATATCTCGCTGGGGATCTTATGCATGGTGGAACTGTCATTCTGGTGATGGTAAGTATATTTTCTCTCCAAGTGCAAGTTTATATGCATGGTGTTTACATCCATACAAACGTACGTCTCCCAAACGTACATCTCCCAGACGTACATCTCCGTCATCCGCCCCGTTGCGCAATTCGTGGTTGCGCTCGGCACGAATGGACTAGCCATGGATCAAGGTTCTCTCACGGAAGTTATCGAAAAAGTCGGGGAGATTTTGTTGCGACGGTCTCCAGAGAACAGGAGAACGCACAATCGATGCTCAGGAAATGAAGAGGGGAAAGCTGAGTGAGACTGGGGAGTAGGTCATGGTGGGGAAGAAATTTCCATCGGTCATGTGTCGTGGGATGCATGTAAGTGGATATTTCGCAGTTGTTTGTGGAGGGATCAGAGATAACGAACATCGCCCACGGTGGTCAAGCTGTACCTGGTTGCGCCCGGCGGTTGACGTCCTGTATTTTTCTGGGCGATGCGTTATTCATGGTCCCCAATCTCGCGCGCACAATCCAGTCCGAGTCACCCACCTGACACTGATACTAGGGTTGTGACTTGCATTACCAAACGGAAGCTACCAAACAGTCTTCGATCCAGAATGAATTCAAAGGAACGAGGCAACTTATTGCCGCGCATCATCTGCGGACGATCATGGATGTGGATAGATCGTGAGTCCCTTTATTCTATATCATTACAAACTTATTCACTTATGGTCGCCCTCAACGAGTAGATGGTCGTCTAAGCAGGGAAGATCGTAAGTGCGAATTCACTCAACACTTCCGTCACGGAGCGTGACCGTATATGTTCCAGGTCGAGTACGGAACATCGTGGCAGTTGCTTCCGAATGATAAGAGCGTACTTCATTCCATCATCGACCGGGACAAGGAAACTCGTATTCAATAGCGTTATCGTCCCCGGGCTGGTAGAGCATGGCGTATCCTGCTTTGGTCGCTGCATATCGCCCGCTTTATTTCGTTGTGACTTGCAGCTGTAGAGAACTCGAGATGCTGGCGACGCATCAGGTACGGCACAGACGCGTTCAACATGCGCCATGGTTCATTCAACCTTCTTTTTCGCATAGGGAGCCTGGAAGTCAGGTGTGCCTCCTTGTGCATGCGTGTCACGAGGGACAGTGATGTGCGAGGACGAATGCGGGAGAGGGAGAGGGAGAGGGCGAGGGCGGGCGGGTCGGTGAGCAAGCGAGGTAGTGCGTGCGACGTACACACCGACGAGGTGTGGGACGTGGCCTGGAGTTCATGATGGCTTGCGCCTGGCTAGCGCAAGCAAAGATAGGACGGCCATAATTTGGCGGATTGGAGTAAGTGATTCGTCTACCCCTCCCGAAGGATAAAGGCTGATGCT
The DNA here is from genome assembly GCA_038092195.1 of Leccinum barrowsii. NCBI lineage: Eukaryota > Fungi > Basidiomycota > Agaricomycetes > Boletales > Boletaceae > Leccinum > Leccinum barrowsii. The sequence continues at coordinate 2,686 of JBBPPY010000510.1, forward strand.
CACGTTCATAGTCGGATATCGAACCTACCTCTCGTGAGTGTGTGGTGGAGTTCACTCTCCGAGAGCACCCTTTCCCCGTCGGCGCATTGGCATGGTCGCTTGACGACTCCGTCCTGGCTACCTCTTTGAACCATCTAATAATGCTTTGGGACACCAAGGTGATTATCATCGCTTTCATTGTGTAAAGTATGACCATAATACGTCTTGCTAGAGTGGAAAGCGCATACGCATGCTCGACTTTCATTTGGATACTGTTTCGGCACCCGTGTGGTTACCGGATGGCTCTGGTTTCATGTCTGCAAGTCTGGATCGCCAGATATTTTGTTGGGTATGTGCAACCTTCCGGTATGTGGTATACCTGGACAGACTTCACCTCTTCTCTTCCAGGACATGACCGGGAAGTTTCGGGACGATTGGTCAAATGTACTACCCATCCGTGTCACTGGTATGGCTGTCGCTCCAGACATGACGCGGCTTGTCACGGTTGGAATGGACTACATCGCAATACCAAGTGCGTCAGAGGATGTCGATCGAGGTGCCAGTCTGGAGCCAACGCCAGCTCCGGCCAGCAATGGGAACGGCGCCACGGCGAGCGGGGGCCAACCGTCGGAGAATCGGATAATTATATACGAGCTCAAGAGCAAAGCCATTGAACTGTGAGTTTGGCGCCGTTGCCGCGCTCGGCCTCACTGAATTGAGGGCGTGGTTAGGTCGCTTCCCACGGATGGTGAACTTACGAGCGTGAAGATCTCTGAAGACTCTCAATTTGCACTGATTAACCATGCACCAGACGTGAGAGTAGTTCGAATCTGCCTTGGTCATTTACTTATGATGAGATGTATGGCAGGAGGTGCTTCTATGGGACCTGCACCAGGGTCGTTTCGCACGCAAATTCACCGGGCAGCACCAGGGCCACTATGTGATCCGGAGTTGCTTCGGAGGCGTCGATGGTAACTTCGTGGTCAGCGGAAGCGAAGGTCGGTGTTGGCGCTGTTCTCCCTGGTCTTTTTCTCACCTGGTTACCCTAGACCGTAACGTTTATATTTGGCACGGGGATACCGGTGTGCTTCTCGAGATCCTTTCAGGCCACGGAATGGGATGTGTCAATTCAGTCGCATGGAACCCACGGCACGAACGATTGTTTGCGTCGTGTTCGGACGACTTTTCGATTCGGATATGGGAACCATTGCCACAGACGGTCGCTGGCGGACTGCCTGTCAGCGATTCTTTCTCCCTTGCGGATTTGCGATCCGCTCTTGCTCCGACTTCTGCTGCAGACGAGCAACCATTCTCTTCAGAAGTGCGTTCTAATCAATGGAACACACCCACATATTTTAACGTTTACTTTCAACGATACCTGAACACTCCATGTATTTACGACGTCATCGTCTGCGGCTCTCTTGTCCGTGCAACCTTCCAGGCGATATCCCTGAGCTAGTGGCCGTCCCGGGCCTTTTGGGATCTCTACTCCCCGGACGGAGGTTTCTGCCTGGATGTGGGCAAGGATCGCAAGGCAAAAAGATATTTGAGTTTGCTAGACGTGGGTTTTCCAGTGCGTCGAAGATTTCATCGAAACAATTTGAATGTGTGATGATCATCCCGATAGCATCGTTCAATTCACAGAACGAAGGCACAACGCGGTGCTTATGTGGGTGTCGCGTTCCCTTGGTACAGGAAATGTGGAGTATGGTGGGAATTTCATTTATAATGCCATACATTTCTCCCTATTAGACCGACCTTCGCAGTTACTACGTGCACTCACTTTCAAGTTTCGACGAGGCAGTACTATGTCCGATGCTGTCGCGAAGACATGTGTTTGTGGTCGAACATTCACTGACCCTGGGGGTTTTACAAGGCATAAAAAAAGTTGTCGCAAAGGCAAGAAAAGGCTATCCGAGGTTCTCACCAGAGCAAAGGAGGTTTATCAAGTAAAAAAAGCGAGACTGTCGCTCTCAAGAAATGCAAGTGCGATCGATGAGGATGCGATGGAAAGTAGAACCAGTATCGGAAATAATGAGCAAGACCCGCAGGAGAGTGTTAATGAGCAAGCTGTCCAAAAGGTATGGTTTCGTCAAATGTTTATGCCGCTTTGTCTGAAATATTGTGCAGGACGTCCTCTCCTCTTCACATTCGCGTCAGCAATCCCTAGACGACACTTGCGAAGAACGCAACATTCCTAACTATCTCGAGGTGTGTACTGTTCTAAAGAGCCATCTCAACAACACTGAATATGTCCAGGATGATCTACCTTTGGCCCAACGCCGATCTCGTAGAGTTCGCCGATTACCCCTGCGTTTCCGAGAGACCCTACCTGAGCCACTTCCATCCCTCCCGCCTTCGGAACTCGTAAATGATCAGGGCGCAAACTCAGGTGTTCATCACCAGGTACCAGACCCTGAGCGCGAGGCTCGCTCGGAAATAACCACTGCGCAGCTCAATTCATCTGGTTCATCCACATCCCTACGCCATCGTTTGCTCCGATCCTTCAGAACTCTGAAGAATAAATTCGGTTTGTTCCGTGTATATACCACCGAGAATTTTCCTTCGCATGACCCCGACGACCCATACTCGGTTGAGCACATACCGCAAACATCTTCTGATAGTACTACTCAACGTCCGTCGACGAGCAACCCGTTTCTCCCCTACCCGAACGAGACTGCCATGCGCCTGGGCGATTGGTATTGGAACCAGGGAGGGCAGAAGTCAAGGGAGGATTTCAAACAGCTTTTAGGTATTGTTGGGAACCCTACCTTTGATGCCGCCGACCTGTCTGGGGTCGCCTGGGACTCCATCAACAAGGAACTTGGCGATCATGCTTCTGATAAGGGCCCAGACACTCCCGAATGGTTGAATAGTGATCGCGGCTGGAAATCATCCCCGGTCACAATATCTGTTCCCTTCCACACCCGCTCGGTCAATCCGGGGCCCAAATCATACACTGTCGAAGGTTTCCATCACCGCTCCCTTATTTCAATCTTGGAGGAGAAGATTGCAGACCCAGTCCAGGCGGCTCGTTTTCATTACGAACCATACGAGTTACTTTGGCGCCCTTCTCACAGAGACCGGGATATCAAGATATACGGCGAGCTTTTTACCTCCAGTGCGTTTTTGGACGCCCACAGGGAACTGCAAGACTCACTTCCAGAATCTGGTTGTGATTTGCCTCGAGTCATTGCGGCTTTCATGTTCTGGTCCGACGCGACTCAACTCTCAACATTTGGCAGCGCAAAACTTTGGCCATTGTACGTTTATTTTGGCAACGAATCCATCAGCAAACTGACCCCCTGCCTAGAGATTACTGGACAATATTGGCCAGTCTGACAGACTGCACAGAAGCCTACAGCTATGTTCCCAATTGGCCAAATATAGACAAAGCTTTCCAGTCTATCCTATGCCTTCTACAGACTGGACTACTGGACCAGAGTGGCCACACTTATGAACAGATTGCCATGCTGGGGTATTACCCCCAGAGTCCCAGTGAAGACAAGTCTGTCCCATACCTTGTCTAGACTGGATCAGAGTGGAGGAACTGATGATCCCATTAGCATGCTGGAATATTAGCCCCAGAGTCACAGTTAAGCCCAGGCTGGACTAAACTAGACAGAGCATACAAAAATAATGACATTAGATAACCAGCCAACAAATACTTATCTAAAACTAGCAAAACTATCTCGGATCACATCAGATTAATCAAGATCAACATCAAACCCGCATCCCATGACAGCCGGTTCCTGGTTACTCATGCCATTACTAATCATCACAACGTCAGAGAAATACTCTGTGGGTGACACGCTCGATTCAATCTTACCTCCCCAGTTCCGCCCATCGGGTGCGCAAGGCACATGTTTTGACACGGTGAACGTCACTTGTATCACACTTGCTCATCAAACCAAGGATTTCGACGTACACAGGGGAGTATGTGTTGACCCTGAAGTTTACTTCACCTTGGCCCGATGCAACTTCATCAAGGACGACCTTAAGCTGCAAGTCAATTAGTACAAAAGCAAACAAGAAAGACAATAAACAAACCGCTGTGGCAGCAATGGCCACGGAAACTCTCGGAACCTCTCCAGCGAACACCTCGGGAAACAACTTTCCGACCGAAGACGGCCCGGAGTAGAAGAAGTCGATAACGAGCCCAGCCAGGGCAGGGTGGGCGAGATTGTTAGCATGCCCCTGGCAATAGGGTCAGGTAAGGTAGTTTCAAACGAATGGACTAACCTCCGCATCAACTCCATCCTTCAAAAATTGACCGCCGTTGCCCAGAAGGTTTTTTGCAATTTCGATGTTGCGATCACGACGATTGTCGGGATCCCACTGATATCGCTGGGTGACAAAGGTTCGAGCCTTTTTCCTTAATCCGGATCGCCAGCTGCTGAGGTCTTCCCATAACTAAAGTACACAACGTATTTGTGATCGTTAGAAATGAAAACGACGGAAAAAGTACGCACCAGTCTCGAAATGCTTGATGCATTCTGTGGCCACCAACCTGACAAAAATCGAACCCAGTGAATGACGAGCACGGTCAAGGATGCAAAAACTTACCGTCTGAAATAATCAGGCCACGGGATCGACGCTCGGCAATGGCCTCATCGATGTACTCGACAGCCTTCGAGTTGAACGCGGCGCGGACCGGAAACGGGTCGATAGATGCGGCATCGCAATGCGACAGTTGTTTCGCGCGTTCGATGACATCGCGAGTCGGCGGGTCGTAGTATTGTAGCTGCCATGGCTCGGAGCGCTCCGTTGCGGGACCGACTTGACGGTCGATGGAGGGGCGGTCTTCGCCGTCGCAGGCGTTCTGAACTTCGCCCGTAGTGGACAACGCCTGCTGCCGCTGCCTAGCTGCCAGTAGCTGCGAATTGCTAGGCAAGCGAGGGGCGTGGTTACGTCGGCGGTGAATGTTGACAACGTTCTCGGGTGGATGCGTTGGTAATGACGATTGCTTGGGGGCCGGGTTGCCGGGCAGACGGGAGACACGATTACCGGTCCGATTAGATCGCGAGCTGTCCACATCGTTGTCTATGGTGATAGTAGTGAAATTTAGTTGCAAGATACGACGGAACTCATACCTCGGACCCAAGTACGCCGACGTGTATCATCGCCAGATTGCGAACGTGCTTGATCATTGAGTGAACGAGCGGGGCTTTGGCTCTGCTGATCCCGCACGCCAAATACACCATCAACCGAGTTGTCTGTCGCGACTGGACTCAGCGTCATTCACAGAAAATGACACAACGTACCAGGAGGTGTCAGTTCTCTTTGAAAGTGTTGGTCTATAGTAGGGTAAGTAGATTGGACGTATACTTGAACTATACTATAACGTACTGAGTGGAGGCGATTCTCTTTGATCTAAATGCCGAAATAAATTTATTTATCCCAGTACCGTATGGGCATGTGGCTTACCTTCTGCTCGGCGAAGGTATTCCTCTGCGATTCTTTCATCCTCGCTCGGGGAGGCCTCGTCAATCTAAAGAAAAGTCAGTAGATTCGTCGAAGCACCGTAGGGTACAGGCCGCACCTCCAGTCCGGTTCCAACATTAATATCAGGAGAGGCGAAGAGACTATGGTCAGACCTATCCGTTCGGACTTGCCGTTGTTCGTAGAACGAGTCAGCGTTTCGAATTCCCGCTGCAGAAGGCCGATCGGAATGCAGATCCCCATTGAAATCTTCAAGTTGAGCGGTGTGTTGAAGACTGTTGGAAGAACGCGAGAGACGAGAGACCGGGGCCGCTCTGGACGAGAAAACCTGCTCTTGAGAAGCTGTGTCATCCGTTGGGCCAATGTCGTACTGTCGAGAAAGGCGTCGGTCGCCCGAGGAAGAACAGACAGACGGGAGGCGAGTTGTTGCTACGGTCGACGTTTTTCCAGCGTTTGAGAAAAGTGTAGCACTCCGCGAAGATGGCGGTGCCGAACCTTTAGAGGAGGGCTGCGAGTATACTCCCGGGAACCGAGTACCAGCAGGAGCGCAGGTGTTGTTCTTGGGTTGAGACGCAGCGTCTGGTTTTCTAAAGCCAAACTGTTGACCGGGAGCCGCCAGCATGAGTTCGGGCCGCAGAGAAGGTCGAGTTGGTTGTTCCCGGGTCTGGGATGGGACTTCTTTCCCTCTGCGAGACCTCGCTTCGCCGACGCCCAGAGAGGATGGTGCCATGGGATTGATCTCTTCTCCTTGGGTAGCTATGTCGAGTTTTGACAGTTGTTTTGATCTCTCCGTTTGTTGCTGTTCAAATTGCTTCATCTGGGCCAGTCGCCCCCCGTTACCTTTCCCAGCGCGCTCGGAGCGTCGCATGCCTATTCCATTAGTGACGACGACAAGGTAGAACGGTGAGGTACATACCCGGGGGTACATTGTCGGGAGATGCCCGAGATTTCTTCCCCTTGTCGGGAATATTGTCAATGTCGTCGTCCTCACTTTCGTAAATTATCTTGCGCTTGGCCATGGTGAAAAGGCAAGGAGGAGAAAGGAATTCATGGTGACTTTAACCGTTTTCTGCCGAGTCCTTAAGCGACGGGTAGTACGTCAAAGTTCAAACAAAGTATTGCGTTACATAAAAACGGAATAGTACAACAATGTTTGGTACTATCTAGTACAGCTCTGTTCGAGATAGACGACTTCTTAGCCTTCTGCCTCATCGCGGCACGGATAGCTTTGTTGCCTCGTCGATCTCAGGGACTCCATTTCAACAGGGGGATCTGGTACGGTACTAAGCTCAAGTAACTTGGACTCCGAGTCGGTGCTAGAGATAACGGGTCTCCTTAGAGGGTCCTCCAATAGACTGGTTGCTTTCTTCTGTCTCCGTTCCTTGCGTCTATGCAGCCTGTACGAGGGTGACTTTACGATGGATGTTAGAAATTATGAACATCGCAAAAGCACTTGCTATCGTCCATGTCGACACGTCGCGTTATTATCGTCCGTCTCCGTCGTCTCCGTCGACGTCGTTGTGGACAGGGTCGTGGCGCAGGGTGTGGGTGAGGGAGAGAAGGGGAGGGAGGGAGGGGGGACGCACCTCCGACTCGTTATCATCAATAGTCGTCTCCGTCCGTCGTCGTCCGTCTCCGCCATGGACAGGGTCGTGGTGCAGGTTGTGGGTGCGGGAGAGTAAGGGAGGGAGAGAGGAAGGAAGGGGGGACGCACTTCCGAGTCGTTATGTCGTCTCCGTCCGACCTCGGCTTCACCGTCGTCGTGTCATCGTCCGTGTCGACACTTGTCGTCGCGTCGTTGTCACGTCGTCGTCGTCGTCCGTCTCCGCCATGGCCATGGACAGGGTCGTGGTGCAGATTGTGGGTGCCGGAGAGTAAGGGAGGGAGAGAGGGAGGAAGGGGGGACGCACCTCGTTATCATTGATAGTCGTCTCTGTCCGACCTCGACCTCGACCTCGACCTCGACTTCACCATCGTCGTGTCATCGTCCGTGTCGACACTTGTCGTCGCGTCGTTGTCACGTCGTCGTCGTCGTCCGTCTCCGCCATGGACAGGGTCGTGGTGCAGGTTGTGGGTGCAGAAGAGTAAGGGAGGGAGGGAGGAAGGAAGGGGGGACGCACCTCGTTATCATTAATAGTCGTCTCCGTCCGACCTCGACCTCGACCTCGACCTCGGCTTCACCGTCGTCGTGTCATCGTCCGTATCGACACTTGTCGTCGCGTCGTTATCACGTCGTCGTCGTCGTCCGTCTCCGCCGTGGACAGGGTCGTGGTGCAGGTTGTGGGTGCCGGAGAGAGGCGGGGAGAGAGTGTAAGGAAGGAGGGAGGGAGGGAGGAAAGGGGGACGTACCTCGTCATCGTTGTTGTCTCTGTCCGTCCTCGTCCTCGAATCCTCGTCCTCGTGTCACGCGCGGTTGCGCCGTGAGACAATACTATCCCGGACAGCGACTTCGGCAGTCACACATAGTCACACCACCAGAAAGGCACATGTTACGCGGCAACCGTGACGATTCAGCGTGACAACAACTGTTTTTACATCTTCCTCATTTCTGCTTCGTTTGAACCCGTTTGAGCTCGGAAACCTTCATAATACATAGTAGATCTAATGTAGCGGTTTGGATGATGAGAAATGTGTGCATAATTGTGTATTCTATGGAAGTGTCGAACCAGCATGACTGCCGAAGTCACTGTACGGGATAGTAGTACTTGAGATAACGGGTTTCCAGGGCTTCGGCGACGAATCGGCGTGGATACAACATAATCATATTATAGTGTATATTATACCAGAAATCTTGAGATAACGGGTTTCCAGGGCTTCGGCGTGGACTGCTAGTACAACACAATCATATTATAGTCTATATTATACCAGAAAGAATAGAACCGTATCTTCCGTGTCGACACTTGTCGTCGTCGTCGTCGTCGTCCGTCTCCGCCGTGGACAGGGTCGTGGTGCAGGTTGTGGGTGCCGGAGAGAGGCGGGGAGAGAGTGTAAGGAAGGAGGAAGGGAGGGAGGAAAGGGGGACGTACCTCGTCATCGTTGTCGTCTCTGTCCGTCCTCGTCCTCGTCTCCCTCCGTCCTCTTCCTCTTCCTCGTGCCTCGTGCCTCGTGTCATCGTCCGTGTCGACACTTGTCGCGACATCGTTTTCTCGGCGTTGTCGACCTCGTCCTGGACTGGGTTATGGCGTAGGGTGTGGGTGAAGGAGAGCCGGGGAGAGAGAGCAAGGGAGGAGGGAAAGGGGGACGCACCTCGTTATGGTTGTCGGGTGCAGGAGAGTAAGGGAGGGAGGAAGGGAGGAAGGGGGGACGCACCTCATTATCATTAATAGTCGTCTCTGTCCGACCTCGACCTCGACTTCACCGTCGTCGTGTCATCGTCCGTGTCGACACTTGTCGTCGCGTCGTTGTCACGTCGTCGTCGTCGTCCGTCTCCGCCGTGGACAGGGTCGTGGTGCAGGTTGTGGGTGCCGGAGAGAGGCGGGGAGAGTGTGTAAGGAAGGAGGAAGGGAGGGAGGAAAGGGGGACGTACCTCGTCCTCGTCTCCCTCCGTCCTCTTCCTCTTCCTCTTCCTCGTCCTCGTCTCCCTCCGTCCTCTTCCTCGTCCTCGTGCCTCGTGTCATCGTCCATGTCGACACTTGTCGCGACATCGTTTTCTCGGCGTTGTCGACCTCATCCTGGACTGGGTTATGGCGTAGGGTGTGGGTGAAGGAGAGCCGGGGAGAGAGAGCAAGGGAGGAGGGAAAGGGGGACGCACCTCGTTATCGTTGTCGTCTCCGTCCGACCTCGACCTCGCCGTCGTCGTGTCATCGTCTGTGTCGACACTTGTAGTCCGTCTCCGTTGTCTCCGTCTTTTTCTGCGCGTTGTCGTCCTCGTCGTGGACATGGTCTGGCGTAGGGTGTAGGTGAGGGAGTGAGGCGGGGAGTGAGGGTAAGTGAGAGAGGGAGAGGGAGAGGGAGAGGGTGGTGTGAATGCACCTCAAAGCGAGTGGCCTAGCACATCCAAAGTACAGGTTGACTAGCGAGATGTCGAGGTGCGGGTGTAGCTGGAACGGAGTCTTACTAGGTCAGACGCAGGTAAGAGCGGTTCGTATCCTGTAGGATTCTTCGTCGACAGCCCATCCCGTGATATCCAAGCCGACGTACACACCGTTTGCGAAGCGCTCCCGGGCCCATACAATGAGAGCCGCGAAGGGGCACGAAGAGGGCCATGTTGACGAGGTCCGCGTTCGCTTTCTAGCGGACAAGAGCATAAGGTGGAAGGCTTCGAAGACACACAAACTCGTCGAGACCGAAAAACTTTGTAGGTTACAACGTGGAAGTTGAAGGAACCCGGCTTGGTTAGTCGCGATTCAGAACAATGGGATGAAGAAAACTTACACACTGGTAGGCCCCAATCGTCGTCGTGCTCCATTGTGAGAGGACTTGGTCGCGATACCCAGATCCGAAAAAAATGGGACCAGGGACACTACGTGCAGATGTAGATGCGGAGGCGAACGCGGGCCTGCTCTCGAACCTCTATCCCGAGGAGGGATATATATAATAATATGATATCCGACGTTACAACAACATCAATAATAAAAATGTATCTACACTGTGAGTCTGTACTGTAGCGAGTATGAGAAAAATGTTACTACGTGAGATCTACATCGATCGAAGATCGATGTAACAGTTGTTCTGGAAAGTAGAACGTATGAGTATTGGGATATCTCGATACAAGACGTGTTTAACATACCTGATGAATCTGATTTATGATCTTCCCGCATTGCGTACTCAAACACCGCGGTCTGCCCACTTTCTCGAATCAAGAGACGGACGTGTCCAATGAAACGATCTGCGGTACGTATATCATTCTCTGTCCTCTCCAGCACCATCCGATTGTATTGCAGAACCAAAACGTTGCGGTGAATGATTTGATCAGCGAGAGACTTGCGGGCGAGAAGGATGCGACGGTCGGCTCGAGCGGCCTCTAATAGGAGATAGGCTTCTCTGGAGTTTTGCGGGGAGGGAACAACGTGGCGTACATTGTCGATTTCCTACATATATGTCAAAGACAGTTGAATGAATGATACGAGACAAGAACGTACGCTATGTCGATTTGAAATTTCGTCGAAGTCTGATGAGTGGTAAACGGGGGAAATAGTATGGTGATCGAGTGTCAAAAATGGCGACAAGTGGAATATTTCGTCCGATGGGGATTGAGTATTGGCCAGATTGGCACGGGGAGGTGCGGTGCTCATAATGATAGTCGAGAGTGAAATGACACACCCTGGGACTCGGACGCTAACTTGAACTCGTTTCGGTTACATACAAAGTGCACGAGCCCTCAGTGAGGCACACGTAAATACTAGTTATACCAGTGCACTTTGCACCAGCACCCTGGATCGTCCGAGTCGAGGCCCTAGCTCATCCCTCCGGTTTCCATTATCCCGCCAATGCCCAGAGCAAAAACAAATCGTGGGAGGCTCAAGAATATCCGCTGTCCAGGGTGCGGAAAGAAGTTCAGTTCTGAGACTAGTGTCCTTCGACACATGAGCCAACCAATGGGGCTTTGCTACGGAACTAATTGGCTCCAGGACCACACTCCCCGGGATCATCAAGAAGACGACCAGTTCGTTGGTTCTGTCGGTGATTCAGTCCTACCGCGCGAAGCGACCCACTTCCAGTCCGCCCCAGCCTCTCCAAATAACGACTATTACCCTCCATCCCCACTCAATGACCGTGAGCCGGACTACCACCAGATGGACCTTGACGATTCAGACATTCCGACGAACTTTACGGAAGCTTATCCGGGTTGTAGCAATTCCTACGCTGGCGGAGCTACGTTTATGGACTCGTTCTGGCAGGACAAACACGCGGAAGAACGGCAAATGAATCTCTATTTCCCCTTTGCCTCCGCAGATGAATGGCAATTTTCATCTTGGTGCTCGCAATCTGGTCTGAGCATGGCCGCCATTGACTCTTTGTTGTCGCTCGGTATGGTAAGTCACCGATATTTCTCCTCGGAACCGTGGTTAATCGAGTCTAGATCACTCGCCTTTCACTTTCGTTTCGAACCGCGAAGGATCTTCGGGCGCGAATAGAGAGTCTTCCGTCAGGACCGCCTTGGTTATGCAAGCAAATGGAATGTGATACTCCCACAAAGCAGCCCGTCCGACTGTTCTATCGCCCGGCGCTCGACTGTGTGCAATCCCTCTTGAGCCATCCACTTCTGGCTCCCCATATCTCCTTCGTTCCGCGAAAGGTATGGACTTCTGCTGCTCGCATCTGCCGGGTATACGAGGATTGGTTAAGTGGGGAACGTGCATGGGACATTCAGGTCTGATTCATTGTCTGAGAAGTGTCGTGCTCTAAATAAATAGTTCATTCTAGGACGCGCTTCCGGCAGGCGCAACAGTGTTGGGCGTCGTGCTCTCCTCGGACAAGACAAACATCTCGGTTATGAGCGGGAATCGTATGGCGTACCCGCTCTTAATCAGTTTAGCTAATATCGACCCCTCGGTTCGTTCCAAGATCTCGCTTCACACATATCTCCTTCTCGCCCTCCTCCCCATCCCTAAGTTCATCCACAAGGATACTCGCACCAGGGGGCTTCTACACGATCGACTCGTCCACCAAGCTTTAAACATCGTTTTGGAACCACTGAAGACGGCCGCACGAGTGGGTATAATGATGAACGACCCCGTCGGTAATGTACGATACTGTTATACACCAATAGCTGCCTATATTGCAGATACGCCCGAGCTGTCTCTTGTGGCAGGCACAAGTCAAAAGGCCTCCCCGTTCACGACCGCCACATCAAAAGATTTCGGGGACGGGGTTCTACATTCCCCGCGCACTGGAGCTCTTACTCTCGCCGCCATTCACAGTGCTCGGGAGAAGTGTTCTACAGAGGATTACAAGGCTTTTCTGAAGACCGCCAAGGCCCTCTTCCTCAATGGCGTAGTGGAACCCTTTTGGACGGACTGGCCCTTATCGTGCCCGTCTCTTTTCCTTCACCCCGAAGCCCTCCATCACTTTCACAGATTTGCTTGGGACCACGATATAAAGTGGTGTATCGAAGCGGTCACCCCTCTCGAGATCGATTTCAGGTTTTCTCTTCTACAACCTACGGTCGGATACCGCGGGTTCCAGGACGGTATCTCTAAGTTAAAACAGGTCACGGGGCGGGATCATCGCTCGATCCAGCGCTACATCGTAGGGGTTATTGCTGGGGCCGTCCCGCGCCGGTTTGTCATTGCAATCCGTGCGCTGGTGGATTTTCGCTACCTTGCGCAGGCGTCTGTCTTTTCTGACGAGTCGCTCGCAAAGTTGACGGATACCCTACAGTTATTCCATGATCATAAAGACGCTGTTGTGAAGGCCGGTGCTCGCGACTCCTGGGGAATACCGAAACTGGAACTCTTGCAAAGCGTAGCTTCAAGCATCCGACGCTCAGGACCTGTAATCATCAGGAAACCAATGAGAGTTTGATCAACTCTTATATAACATTTGCATGGTTCTCAAGTACATTCAAAGTTATAATTCTGATATTCTGTTTGGTCATGCTAGATACTCCATGTGGAGGTTGACAAGCATGATAATTTATTTCAAGTTATGGGGGATGTTTATCTGTTCTCTCATAATTTCTTCTTTGACCAACATAGCTGATCCTTTGAAATAGTGGTAGACATTCTCAAATTTCACTTACTGCTCAATATGACAAATTTTAACATTAGAATATATATGATCAAATTGTTCTTTCTTGTAGAGTGGATGATATTGATTCATTATGATATAATTCATCATCCATTTCAGAATGATTTCTAGGTATCATAAATAATACTGTATGTTTTCATGATCATAATAATACACATGGTTTCTGTTCTCTATTTCAGATCTACACTACCATAAAGAAAACTGTGTTCATGTCTATATCATAGACAATGTAGTTCATAACATCAATCATGGTATATATCATCAATCACGTCTACTATTGATACACCTGATCATGCATTTCTATCTTCTAATTTGAGATCTACACTACCATAAAGAAAACTGTGTTCATGTCTATATCATAGATAATGTAGTTCATAACATCAATCATGGTATATACCATCATTCATGTCTACTGTTGATACACTTGATCATGCATTTCTATCTTCTAATTTGAGATCTACACTGTCATAAAGAAAACTGTGTTCATGTCTATATCATAGACAATGTAGTTCATAACATCAATCATGGTATATATCATCATTCATGTCTACTATTGATACACTTGATCATGCATTTCTATCTTCTAATTTGAGATCTACACTACCATAAAGAAAACTGTGTTCATGTCTATATCATAGACAATGTAGTTCATAACATCATTCATGGTATATATCATCATTCATGTCTACTGTTGATACACTTGATCATGCATTTCTATCTTCTAATTTGAGATCTACACTGTCATAAAGAACACTGTGTTCTTTTCTATACCATAGATGCAGTAGTTCATAACATTCATTGTGAAATATATTATATATCAGATCTCCACAGTCCTAATGGTATATATCATCATTCATGTCTACTATTGATATACTTGATCATACATTTCTATCTTCTAATTTGAGATCTACACTGTCATAAAGAACACTGTGTTCTTTTCTATACCATAGATGCAGTAGTTCATAACATTCATCATGATATATATTATATATCAGATCTCCACAGTCCTAATGGTATATATCATCATTCATGTTCACTATTGATATACTTGATCATACATTTCTATCTTCTAATTTGAGATCTACACTGGCATATAGTATTATCATCCACATCTATTATATAGAGGTTGAAGTCATTGATCATATATTCCTACCCTCACAGTCAGACCTACACTTTTTCATAGGGACACCTATAATCATTTTCATATTGATATATCTGATCACATTTACTTTGATGATCAAACATCCGATCTATATATTCAACCATCCTTGCATTCTTCCCAGTAATGCAAAGCAGAAATATTGAAGGATTCTCAGCCCGCCAACATTATTCTGGCATTACATCACATGATATATCCAGTAAATTACCAAATGACAAACGCGACTAGGTGACATTGCTAAGAGGCAAGAACGTAACAAGCATTAATCAGCACATTCCAATTAAGTCCCTGCCACGTTCCTCTCATTGAGCTCAGCACGCTTCTGGCGGATCCTCGCAAGGGCGCTGTTCTTAGATGGCAAACGTTCAACCTCTGAGTATAGGGGGAATATTTGCCTACTCTCTTGAATTAGACGATGATAAATTCATTAAGGGATGAAGCTTACCTATTCCACCACACCATCAACTGGTCGACTTCATCCTTTTCCTCCGGGTCATCAAGCAGCTCCAGGATAGTGGTGTAGAAGCGCTCAGAATCTGTGACTAAGTCAGTGCGAGAGAATACTTGCGCCGAAGTTAACGCAAAGCGAGCCTAAAAGAGGTTGAGTTTATTCAGACATTGTCTTAATTGCCTCACCTGTGTTGCAACGTATGCCAGCGAGGCCTTCGTGACTGAGCGCATCCCGTGGATGCGGGCATTTCCGGAGCGCGTGGCCTTCGGTTCCTGATCCACCGAACTGGGTGACGTGAAAACATGTTTGAATGCCTTTATTAAATAATTGGTCAACTTCAGTTAGACATTGCAATATCCGCATCGTTAGTACGTACCGCCACAAGGAGGCCACTGCGGAGCAACCCATTCCATGGGTCGTCAGAATCATACATATAGTTGGCGTACAAAAAAATTGGCCATTGGTCTCCTATGACTTGCAGTTCGCCATTTTCCAGTTTCGTACGAGTCCTGTCCACAACCATACCAAGCAACTCAATGAAACAACAGGATAATTTTTAAAAGATAACTCACTCGTGATTATTCCAATCAAGACCCGCCGGGCAGATCAAAGCTCCAGTACGGTCGTGATTGAAGCCACGCCCAGACTTCACGTTACGAGGAATGTGAGGAATAAGCGATTGACCTTTTGGAGTAATCCAATCGATAATCGGTCCTTTCATTCCCTTTGTGTCGTCAGCGCGAGCGCCATTAGCGCCTTTCTGAATCTGTAGAGTTGAGTAGGCTTAATAATTAGTTGGAGTCAATGGATGAACGTACCAGGTCCGCTATCGCGATCGCCTCTTCCTCCGAGGACTCCATAAGTCTTGCCTCTAACCCTGGAACAATTCGAAGGAGCTCGCGGAAGACGGAATACTCCTTTCTTTCACTTCTCTAATTAGGTCAAAAATAATCCAAAAATTGAACGTTGATGACGACGCACGCAGCTGTCAAAGAATCTTCGTGGTCATCACCGGACATCAACTGAACGCCGTTTGTAATCAGGGTCTGCACATTGCAGAACGCATGTACCGATCTGCCAAAGTGTCGCCCGTGGTGGACTAAGGGATCTTGAGTAGTTCTGGTGCAACGGTAAGCTTGTCGACGGTCGGATTGGAAAAGACGCTCACGCTTTCTTTCTTGGACCCAACTGCAGAGCGTTAGAAGATACACGCTTCCTACCGGATGCAGGAAGGTCGTCGTGGTCAGTGGCACTGGTGGCTGTAGACATCAAGATAGAGCAACTCATGCTTCTTGAATAACAAACCCTTTATATATGTTGCACCGTTGTGGTGAACCTGCACGCCCAACAAGTTCACTGAGCAGATGGGAAGTCGCTTGCCATTGCCATTGTGAAGATGAGAAAATATGCATGCTAGCGAGGACGGTTGGTGAGCCGCGATGTGAGGATTTTTGAAGGAGTGGGAAAATCTGATCGCTCAGATCTTAGATCCCGTCATGGTTGAAGCCGAATCATTGGCCATACTTTGTCGGCTGCCCGCCGCCACTTTACATAACGACTCACCAGGCTGCCGAGTCAACTTATGTAGGAGGATTTTTTTTGACAGATGGGAAAATCCAGGTGAGTACTAAGTAATTCCCACCACTGACACTGCGGAGGTGTTCTTCAAGCCTTCTATTAGAGCCTTGGTGCGGCTCACCAACCAAGTTATAGTAATGGTGCCACAGTGAGCGATCCGACGCCGTTGCGCGGTGTCAATGTGTTCGATATCATTCATATGAGCAATATCGGCAGCGATTCATTCTCACCTGATATCGTTCCAGGCGACTGGCAGTTAAAAAGTAAGTGCTCAGAAGGACTGACCTCGCTGCACCTATGGCATCCTCATCAAACGTCGAATGTGTGTGCTTCTTCATATTGCCACGATCACTGCTGAGTGACTTCGATCCACAGTTTCTGGGCCTCCGACAAGTCCGGGTCCTCTTCCGCTGACTCGAGTTGAATGCAATTCGAGCTCGGGTGGGCTTTCGAGCCCCCGGCTGCGCATGGATAATCCAGGAAGTAAGTTGTAGTTGCCATCATCCCTACTCCCACTACAAATTCGTCTAATTACTAGTGACGAACTTAGATGCTGTGCGCAAACTTATCCCTCGAAAACGCTTTCGGGTTGAATCCGATCCCGATCCCGATGAGCACGTTACTGTAAAGAAAGCCCGGGGTTCAGCTGACTCGGACTCGATGAATCGATTGTTGTCAGTTATCACTGAAGAGATACTGTCGTTGAAGCTCCAAGCAGTACAGTTGGTGGGCGATTATGCAGAAATTAGCCACGGTTTGTCTGCGAGCCCCATTACCGTTTCTCGAGGTGCCTGCAGGGCTTGTCAGCGTAACTATAGCCCTCTGTGTTCTGGTATGCGAAGTCGCGATGTTTGAGGGTGGTATCCACCTTCACTCCAGAGATTGCTGTATTGTAGCTAGTAATTCTGTTGAATCCACTGCTACTTTGTACGTTCTTAAATGTTCCAGTGGGAAACTCTTTCGTTTCGTTCCAAATACTACCATCATGGCACATACATGATATTCGCCATACAAAACACAATACAGTTCTAATCTGAATCTACAGTAACTATAACAACAGCGCCGTGATACTACTATCACTGGCGCAGCGTTACTGTAATGGTAACTGAGTTGGTAAGTTATATACCTGCATAATTGAGTAAGTACTAGGACTGACCCGAAACTTTCCGTGTTCATCCTCGTGCGCCTACCGCGCAACAACCCCAACTCAACTGAGCATGGGAGGACCACTTGTAGATCAAGAACGAAAATTTCCATGGACGACATACAAAGACGGGTGAACAACAGCACGACCAATGGTTGAAAGATAAGAAGCCTCTGGAATGGACGGATCTAACGCGGACAAAAATTGTGTATGGGTATTTTCTATGACCTCCCTGGCAATGTGGTGTCCAATTGATGCTTCTATGTCCTCAAGCGATTTCTGAGCACGTAGCAAGCTTTCCATGGCACTTTTCTTCGTCCTGAAGGCAGCGAGCCACCGGTAAGCTTGCTGGTCGGCATGACGAAAAATAGGAAGCGCATCCACACTGTCCTAGTTCAAAAATTCGGATCAACACATAGTTATGCACAAGATCTAGTAAGCATTACCTCTGGCCTGGCAGTTTGCCTGTTCACCTCGTTGCTGAGGGCGCTGGGCTTTTGATTCAACGCTTCAGGTGAGGAATCAGGTGATGATGGCGCTGATGAGCAGGGGGACAGGGATTCGAGCGGCAAATAAGGACTACTGAATTCATGGCTGGCCGAGCGTGCGCCTTTGCTTGGCCTAGAGTCGAGGGCCGTGCAGATAAGCAGAGATCGTCGTGTGTCCGTCATAGGCTAACTTCTTGTTGAACGAGTGGATTATGAAAAGTCGAGCTACGTTGGCGTGCAGATGGGGTGAGATTGTGAGATGGCTACCGCACTCAGGTGAAACTTCTGCCACCGCATC
>JBBPPY010000511.1:0-20876 GCA_038092195.1 Leccinum barrowsii
AATGTTATTGTCTATTATAATTTCGACATTTGTAGTCTAATAACCATAGGACAACATGTTGATTTGGCTGACCTGCAAATTGTTCAAATTCTCTTTAAATTCTGAACATTTTTGATGAAATGACCACTGAATTTCATGTTTGATAGCTCAAAATTATCGGAAAAATCACCTCTATTTGGTAGTCTATTTGTGCATATCCTATACCCCCTGATATGCGCAAATACACTCTGATATGACTGAATTACAAAAAGTATACATTTTCATGACCCTCAAAAATGTGCTGTAGGCTCACAGAAATCATGGCATAACATGGCGTAACCCTGACTTCATTACAAAAAGCATGTAGTATACATACATACCAAGTTGACTTAGACAGGGGGGATTCCCCCCAGGCCCCCCACAATTTTTTGATTGTTTGGAGTAGGGAATTTGTATGTGGTAGTTACAGTAGTCATGCTATCTCTAGGACAAAGTCTGGTTTTTTTGATCTCAAGTTTTGTCAATTTTCACTTGAATTTGGTAAGAGGAATTGTCTTGATTGCATCATTGAATTACTCACTTGGTCATGGTTATTGCTAGTAGTCATGTCTATCTGTAGGACAAACTCTAGATTTTCTGGTCTTCATTTTTCGCAATTTTAGCATACAATTGGCTAGGTCACTGGTAGTGATATTAGGACAAAGTCTGGGAATTTTCATCTTCATTTTTCTCAAATTTTGCTTAAAGTTATAATTGGTGTGGCGGTAATTACGTCGACCATTAGGACAAAGTCTGGAGATTTTCATCTTCATTTTTCTCTATTTTTGCTTATAATTGGCGATAGAACAAATCTTCACAGGTAGTAATCATGTCAACCATTAGGACAAAGTCTAGGAATTTTCATCTTCATTTTTCTCTATTTTTGCAATTAGCGGTGCAAAAAATCTCGAAAAATCATTGATATATTGATGTCAATCTTGGCAATATTTCATCTCTGATTGCTATGTCATCATCTTTTGATTTGGTTCATCTACACTTGAAATCAGTTTGCTCTACGTGATTTCTATGTGAGTTGATGCTACTACCTCTAGGACAAAGTCTGGTTTTTTTGGTCTTGACTTTGGTCAATTTATGAGCTAGTAAACATTCAGACAGCTTGGTTGGTATTTGATTTTTTTGTATACACTTTGTCTAATAACTCTGGTCAGATAGTCAAATAGTCAAATTGAATGGTCATATTGACTGGTTTTTTAATTGTATTGCCTATGATTGTGGTGGTTTCAGTTTGCTTATTGATGGATTTAATCAAGTATAAGCTATGTCCGCTGCGCGGGCCCGACAGATAATATCCTGCTATACTAACTTTAACCGAGAAAACTAACCAAGTGTTTCTTTATCTCATGTGGATTTCGAAATTGATTTATCTGATGAGATATTATGATTGACATTCAGACAGGGGGGATTCCCCCCAGGCCCCCCACAAATCTTGGATATCAAAGTCCTTGATTTGATGTTATCATGCTGGTTTATATTGGCTAAAATAATGAGATGGACATGGTTATTTTGTCTTGATTGTTGTCTAGTCATCTACTGAGTTGAATCGACACTGGTGATCTCTAGGACACAATCTGTTTCATTTTGGTCTTGATTTCTGTGATTTTTGGCTTGGTTTTCATCATATTGTAGTCATGGCTAGCAATAGATCTTTGGTCACTTGCTAGCTTAGTTCATTTTTAGGACAAAGTCTAGTGAGATTTTGCATTCATTGTATCTTCATTTGCCTTCATTTATGATCTAGACTTGCGGTAATCAATGCTACCTCTAGGACAAAGTCTGGTTTTTTTTGTCTTGATTTTTGTGATTTTTAGCCTTGATTTGAGCAGATTGTAGTCATTGCTAGCAATGTATTTGTCTTGATTTTGTCTTGTGATCCACAATGGTTCGCTTATGTAAGCAGCACTGATAGATTCCTTCATCTACATGTTGATGATTACTTGTTGTTTATTACTCGAAAGACTGTAACTCAAGAATTAGCGGTCGAAAAAATATAGAAAAATCATTTCATAATGGATGCCAATCATGGAAATATTTTATCCCTGATTACCATGTTATCATCTGTTGATTTGGTTAATCTACGGACAGAATGAGTTTGAAGTTGTAACAGTTTGGCTATTTCTGACTATCCTCAGTGGTGGTCAAAAATATGATCGTTTGTACGTGTTGATCTGCGCATTTAGGACATGTGATTGGTAAGCAAATATGTAGTAAAAATCCATAGAAAAGTACTTGTTTTCTAAGCAAATCTATGAAAGGGGGTACAAAAACATAATAAGAATATTGTATCAAAGTAGACTATATTACTAGAGTATATTCCATGTTATTTTGACTTGTTTGTCTGCACATTTAGGTATAGTTCCAAAATGCGCAGATAGACAAGTCAAAACAATGATTGCAAACTTTGTGTATTGAGATCGCGCATTCCTGTATATCCAAAATGCGTGGGTAGACATGCATTTTCTAAGCCAATCATTAGTATAACCCTAAGGGGGTACAAAAACACTGTAAGAATGGTTTTTTAGCTTGCAATTGGGCAATCATGGCCTACAAGTCAGCTTAGGAATGGTGGGTTTTGAAAAAGGTCATGAATATGTTCAGCCCAATAGGTACTAAGTGCCATGTATTTTTCTGAGTCACCACTGCCTCCTTATTAATTTATTTTTTAGCTTGCAATTGCATAACTTTGACAAATGATGTGTCTATGTATCACAATATCAGAAAAGACTGACATGAGGTTCATAAGATACTGGGAAGAGTGAATTGTGTACCTCATTTGGGTGATCATGTAGCCACCAGTATCAAGCCGCCTTTTGTTCTGTATTGTGAATGTCAGCACCATGCTCAGTACTCCATATGTCTTGTCCAGGCCCACAGCACCACATGGAATAGTATACCTGTTGAAATATTGTCGAGAGGAGATAATGGAAAGAAGACAGCTCTTTGTTACAATGTTGATATGCTCATGTTCATATATCTGCAGCCACCAACTTGCCACAAAGTACTCAGTCAATAGCAGCAATGGCCTCTATTTCAAACCATCACATAATCATACACCAACACTCTTTCAGTTGGAACACACTCAAATATACTTAATCTATATCCTAATACCCTCAAAACTCTTTTCTTCACACCTTAGAAAAATTTGCATACTATTCATTGATCCACTGCACATTATACCTAATAAAGCTAACTATGTCAATACATGCTCTCTCCTCATGTAGTATAGCCCTCCAGCATGGACCATGTAATTATAGAAGAGCATCCAGGTTGACTTTAGCAACTAAAATTCTTTCAGCCATAGACAAGTGTTTGGTTGAAGGTGGTGGAAGTTGTGGTGTGGATTTATTCCACAGAACTAGAATTGGAACACATACTGTCACATACCACTCAAGGAACTCAAGTGTGCTGAAGTTTAGGACTTCAGGTACATTTTCATGCAATCCATGGGGGCTCCTGTCTAACAGCTCAACATGCTACTGCTTACTTTTCCAATGGCTTCATGTCATTAGGAGTCATTTAGGACTATCCCTGTCATCACCTTGTCCCCCCCGCAAAGTTTTCTTTGCACTGTCAGTTGATTGGAAGTCTGTGCCATTCAGGTACATTCATGCACATTCATGTGCAATCCATACTCTGTCTAACAATTTGATATGCCACTGCTCACATTGCCAATTACTCAACTACATCCTCGTCCTCATCCTGATGGCAATGGGCATTCACCCATGTTTGATTTCTTCACATGTGCATGGCCAGTAGTTTGGGACACTGGCATGCAGCAGCCACAGGCAACTATATCATGAGTGTAGAACAAAAACAATTGTGTGCTTCTTTTTCTGAATCAAATGCAGAACTATCAACTGCTAACTTAGTATACAAAAGTTTGCTACTGTAACTTTATGCCTCTACAATGTCCAAAGATGTCTGTGCGCTTGCCATACAAGCTTGAATCATGATCAGGCTGGCAGCAACTTAATATTATACTGGCACAGTTCCAGAAGTGAAGCAATGGTTGGCATGGTTGACACATGTGCACCAGAATTCACTACAATGTCAAATGGTTACATACAGTTTATGCTTAAGCTACCAAAGTATCATGCAGATGCAAAAGACAAAAGAATTAAAGACACTTAACTATACTTGTCTTAGGAAAATTTTCTTTTACCTGGTCTCAGGCCTTATAAACTGTTAAATTCATCATTTGCGTAAGTACCAGGATGAAATTGATTCCTAAATTAATACCAATGTGTTCCACAAATCATGATGCACTTTCAGTTGAGAAAATCACTGAATTTCACAAAATGTTTACATTCAGTTATTCTACTTTCCACCGTGACAATGCAGAGCCTCAGATGCACTCGAAGTTGACAATAGTCCATCATGATAGACATATCTTGGTGAATCTTCTGAAAAAGATGGGAACCAATTCATGATTGTGATTACCTCAAAATTTGTTGTATCCTTATTCACTCCATTACTTGTATTGTATGGCCCAGAGGAGCCTCTAATATTTCAGTGGTGAACGCTTGAGCAGCGAGGAGCGAGTTTTCGATCGAATCAGTGCTAGTGACTCGGATGCCTAATTTGGAGAGCGGTAATCAGACTCGTCGGACCAAGCCTCGTTGTAACTTGTCACTGCTCCTTCCATCCAGCCTCCTCCACCAACGAGGACGTCGGTGCTCATTTTATGCGTCCACTCTCGCTCCACGTCTCTGCCCTCAGCGACGCCGAGTACAACCTGTACACCGCGTCGCTCGATGATCTTGCTACAGACTCGAACGGCAATTCAAACAGCAACATCCGACGTACCACCCACGTCCGCGACGACACTCGCTACGAGCGCACGTCCGTCGGCGTACGTGAAGCACGAGCATGGCTCCGTGGTAGATTCTCTGATCTCCCAGCGTCCGACATAGAGGCTGTTAGTTTATCCATCAACCGTTTCCCCATTCCGACCAAACGGACTGACATCCCCCTTTTCCCTTTACAGATCCTCAAACTATTCTGTCCCAACATGCTGTTTTCAGATATGCTCACAGGCGGTCAATTCTTTGCCGCCCTCCGCCTTGTCATGCATGCAGACTCGGGTAAAGGGATTGACCGTACGCTCGCGTTCGTTCAGGGTGAGTCACTCTACAATGTGTTGGCCGTTCGATCGGATACCAACCCCTCCTCTTCGTTTGTGTCTTACATACATACGATATCTAGCCTTTCCGAGACCGGCCAAAGCCCCAGACCCCCCGCAACAACTCTCCCCTCCCAAACGACCCGTTCAAGCACCTCCACCAGCACACCCCGATCGTCAGAAACCACCCCCACCACTCGTCTCACCTCCCGAAACAAACCCGTTCGCCCGTAGATCGGTGGAACACGCCACAGCGCCTGCATTTGCACCACCACCCCCTACAGATCCCGATCCCTCTCCTTCGCCCGTGTTTCCCCAGAAGCGTCCGAGCAAGATCAGCCATAACCCATTTCTCGCTCGCGACATGCCCGAGACGGGTGCGCCCCCCACCAACGTTTCGAGTCAGGCCAGACTGCCCCCGCTCCCTCCTCGCAAACCCGCGGTGCTCGCAGCTCCGTCCCGTAGAGCCTCGGAAGCCGTCCTCCCGACGCCCCCTTTGGTTCTTGTGAAGTCGACACATGTGATGAGCCCGCTCATGAGGCAGTCGCTCGAAGCCAGCAAACATGCCCAGTCGGTGAAGCGCGCCGAGGAACAACTCGATCGAGAAAGGGTCCTCCAGGTCCTCAAGAGCACCACCGCGTCCACCACCTCCGGCTCCTCCTCGAGCTGCAACACCACGCCAAGCACACGCACGCGGAGCCTCAGCCCGGCGAAGCAGTCGCAAAGGCTGTCCGAGTCAGACGACGCGAGGTCTGTCCCGCCCCTGCCGCGCCGACGCAAGCCGAGTCTGCCGTTGTCGTCACGGTCGAGCTCGGTACTATCGCTCGATCAGGTTGCGAACGCGACGCTGCCGTCGCCGATCGCTGCGTCTGCACCGTCTAGGCCACCATTGCCCAGCCGAGAACACGTAACCGCTCATTCGGGCGTGTTAACGACGACGCAGACGGACTGTTTACCGCCCCCGATGCACCCAGCCCACCGCCGGCCGTCGGCCTCGACGATGACAATGACGGACCCTACCATGCACGATACAGATATCCCGCGATCTCGTACTCCTTCTGACTCATCCGAGTCTCCACCACCACCACCTCCGCCCCCTCCACCTCGGCTTGGCCGTTCCAACTCTCTCGCGGCATCGTTTATGGCTACAGGCACAGGCATGGGCGCAGGCGCAAGCATGCCGTTGCCTCCGCCTCCGCGGAGGAAGCGTCCGGAGAGCGTGCAGATGTCGTCGACACCAGGGTTGGACATGGGGGACCTTGCGTTTGCGCGATACCCGACGACCACCGCTGCAAGGACGCATGGACGGACGACGTCGCATCACGGACAAGGCCCAGGGCAGGGTCTCTCACGGCATCTATCCCTCACGCGCGAGCGCGAGAAGGTGAAGGAACGGGGGCGCGAACACCACCGCGAGTCGTCCTTCGCCGACCCAACCGCTTCATCACCCTTCTCCACTGTCGCCAACGTAACCTCTGTCGCCAACATCCAACGGACGCTCGCGAATCTGCAGCCGAAACTGGACGCAGTGCGGTACAAGGCCGAGGCAGGCCTCAGCAAGCGGGGCTACGTCCACCACGCTCAGCTCGGTTCGATCATTCGTCGGCGGTTGTCGTGGCGCGAGGAGGGCGAGGAAGGGTTGATGGCCGATACGCGATGCAGTGGGGATGATGGTCGCGGTGGTGCTGGGGATAAACACAACTTTTTTCCCATTGACGACGACTCTCGCGTCGGGCACTTGATCCATTCAGAGCCAACTATAGATTCTGACGAGATGTTTGGATCCTCGGCGACGGACAAGAAGGATGCGCCATATCGGGAGGTACTGACGGAATCTGACAATCTCAAGTGGCCCATGGGACAAGGTTGGAAACCGTTGTGAGAATTTAATCCAATAGTATTATATACATATATCAGCATGCATGCAATGGGGCGAGAATCATCGATTATCACCATCAACATGGCATTGAGATCAATCCGGGGTCGTTCTACCGTAAATAACGACTCCCTCAATGATAGAGAGTGGGGAGGGAGGACTTTCGTGTAGTATCATGTGTAACGGCGACGGGGCGTCGGATGAAAGAAACCTAAAATAGCAAAGTAGCGTCCGGATGGATAAATCCCTAGAGATAATAATAACACAAATATCGGGATGAATTGAATCGTTCTTCTGCTCTGTTTTGTATGTGGGTGTTTGTGGGTGCCACATCCCCTCGGGGGTGGGGGAACTCCATGGATCACCTCGCCTGTCATATCGTTTCGGTAAAAGAGCTTCGTTCGACTTGGTAAAGTGATGGGCAAGCGAGCAACTGGTGACTCAGACAAGGTTCGCCCTTTTGAGATGTGCTCGTATGATCCCGTCGCGCACTGCAGCCACCGACAAACATCATCAAAGCTGACCACAGAGGGATGCCAAATATCCTACCAGACAACAAAGTTTGTGCTGTCGTTCGCGTGTCCTGAGAGAGGGAAAGCGATGCCAAGAAACAAAAATCAATGTAAGAGATGGCAAAAGTAATAAATTCGACTCAACGATAACCGAGGTTGGATAAATATGACACAGGCGCGGCTCTGGGGAGTTGTGCTTGACGGTATCCTTGAATTTCTGACGGAGGTCTAGAATCAGAAACAAAGTCGAGTCAGTCCTCGTTCCTCATCTCATCAGATTCAAATCGGAGAGGTGTGGCGTCCCAGCCGCGAACGAATAGTGGTGCCAATGGAGTGGGAAGTGGTGCGCAAATACACACATTTGACGACGGTTTGTGTGTCGTTGGGCCGATTACCATACGAGGGTAGATACTGGTTGACCATTACCCCGTTTGTGATCTTCTTTTCCAGTATGTCGACCTTGTTGAGAAAGACGATAAGGGTTGTCCGTGTCAGGAGTTTGGACGAACAGATGGCTTTCCACAGGATAAACGAGTCTTCGAGCCTGTTCACCCTCTGATCTTCTTGCAGCCGCTCGTCGAAACATGATACAGGAGCCAAGAAGATTATTGCATTTACTTGATCAAAGTACGGTAGCCACGCTTGGCGCTGGGTGTACGTAGCGATCAGTCACGGTGGCGTGAAAGCGGAAAAGAGGAAGAAACGTACCTGGGTACGCGAGCCGCCCACATCATAAATCTTCCATGTGCGCGAATCCCCATCTGGAAGAGATATTATTGAGGCGTTGACGTGGAATGACGAGAACGCAAACATACCTTCGGCGATATCGAGATCGTACTCCTGAATGTCTAGCGTACGTAGGCGTGCACGAACGATATCATCGTCTGATGGTTCGTAGTCACGTGAGGCGATACGTTCTGCGTTGTCTAGGAAACTGTGTCACAGCATCGAGTTAGGAGACGACGTCTGTCAACATGAAAAGGGAAAGAGACAAACAAACTGGCAGAGTCTTCTAGACGGACTCTGTATTTTTGCAACGCCTCGCGAACGAGACTGTCCTCCCACAATGGTATTATGTCGTTTTTGCAGCCCGCGATGACTTCGGTGGCGTCCTTGCTACTCACACCGTCGTGTTTGATTGGTCTCCGAGATTCAGAGCCTTCGGAGGGATCTATGCGAGAGGCCTGCAGGAAGCTTAGCCAATTTCGGGATCGGACATAGAACTCGGAGGACGTCCGAGGTGAGAGTTTGGGAGATTGCGGAGAGTAATCCCAAACGTCTTCGTCTTTCACACCAAGCAGTCGTTTCAGGTCGGTCTCGACTCCGCGGAGGGGACGGAGGCGGAGTCGAAGCAGGTGGTGTTTGTCGGTGAAAGGGAGGGGATCAGGCTCGTCCTCGTTATCAATGGCAGCTTGTAGTGCCTCGACGATCTTGTTCACGGCACGTACGAGGTTGAGTTGTAGGACTGTTCTCCAAGAGGCTCGTTCTTGCACCCACTGGTCTCGCGCGAATCTTATACGAAAATCTGGGATTGAATATGAGCGCTCGACAAACAGGAGATCAACGCATGTCACTGACTCTTTAGGGTGGTGGATTTCCCTGTCGAAAGCGAACGACGAGAGTGTCAGGTGTGATCGAGAGGGAGGTGCGTGTCCATATCGGCGAAGGTACGCTCACCACTTTCACTCTGGCCGAGTAGTAGGATCTTGACCATCTGCTCTTGTTTTTTGAGGGCAGCTTTCTCTACGCGGAGTTCGTCGTCGATCTGGTCGCTGATTTTCTGTGCTTCGACTTCGCGCTCTTCTCTGGCAGCCTTCTCTTCGGGATTCTCGTCTGGTGGGGGTGCGGTGACGACGGCGAGGGGGTCTGAGGAGTCGTGGTGGAATACCATTTTGACAAGTTTCTATGAGATGGCGAGGATGAGAAGGAGTTGGACAAGTTGTACATCTTTGACAAGTTACATAACAAATTTACTCATCGAAATCGACTATTTGTTTGTTTGTTGTTTGGCAGGTCTGATCAGGGTTGCTGTGCCTGAGTTGTGCATTGCCCTCTCCATCTTTCGCTGCCCGATGTGCTTTCATAACGTAAACGACGCCGCGCTACCGTTCGAGTTGGCTCAGTGTCGGCCCGCGACGACAGTGCCTCGAAGATGACATTGATCGAAAAAAAGATCTAACTCGGTCTGGAACTTTCCAATCGAGATCTCATAATGTGGTCCACTTGTCTTATGTTGCCATGACTGGTCGAGCCCACGGTACTTATGCGTACAACAACTACACTTACATAAAGTCTTAGCTCACTTCAATCTCCGCATTGCCCTGCTTCTCGATCCTGGCGCAAACCGCAAAGAATGGGTTTCTTGACCGTGATTCGGACCTGAGTCAAACTATCGATAAGTATGTCAGAGACCCTCGTTGCATTAATTCAAGAATAGAAATCGAATCGTGGATCAGTGACTATAAAAATGGTTGTCAATCTCACTGCTGGCAGGTGCTGCAACTTCCGTAGAGCGGCACCAGTGGATCTACTATGCTGCAAAACACCTTGGATCATCCTGGTTTTGACAACGTTCTGCGTGTGCAAATTTTTGCATATATGGAGGTTTGTTTCTGACGCACCATATCCAGCGTTTCACCTCGGCGTCATGCCCGACGGTTGAGCAGCTCAGCATTGCTGCCACTAACCGATGTATTGGTAGAGAACGCGTCCGCCCGAGTTGGTCTGCAACTCATTTGGATGGAAGCTCCCGTCGGAAACGCACCGCATGCCAGCGCCACCCGCTAGCCAATTGCACCCGTGGGCTCAGTTCAAAACCTGTGACAGTGTACTGTACTTAGAAAGCAGGCGAAGATCGTCATATCTATCGTATAAGTACGGTACCGTGCGCCACTGTTTTAAAAGCGTACCTGACCTCCCCTCCACCCCAAAACGCATTGGCAGGGACTGGTCAGGGCACAGAGCACAGTATATGGTAAACACGCACGAAGTTCGACATCTCACTGTCGCCGATCTGTCAACTGAAGTTGGGTAGAGTCTTTGGACACTCGCATTTGGACTATAAATGGGCAAGTGCCGTACAACCGTTTCCGGTCCAATCAGAGTCATTCGCGTAGGCCCGCAAACCCCGCGCGTGTTAAGTTCCTCTGAGATTTCTTCCGGACCCGCCTATAAAGTTATAGGCTTGGCAACATACTAATCATTGTTGCTGACACAGTAGTCTGTACGCTGGCATGCATTGCGGTCCATTCGGCCGCCTGGCAGTCCAAGTCAGACCTTGGTTGTATCCATGTTCACGATATCGAACGATGCTGTTATTGGCAACTTGTCTGCGTACCGAGACCATACCTGTGTGTGTTTAAATATGTCTAGCAGATCTGGCAAGTCGAATGCCCGGCGCCACTGAGTGTTCCCAAGGCTTGTGACCCATCCTTGAAGACAGAATGACATGCAGTGTCAGACTCTCCCATTGATCAATCAATCCAGTCTCATAAATGATATGATCCACTGAGTCCCGTCAGAATACATATGGCAATCAGCTGTCAGTTCCCCCCTTTGTCACAAAGATTCAGGGAGGTATCCACTGTCATGATGACGTGATAGTGCTTGTACTGCCATACCAACCTGGGAGTGAGCTCAGCAGGAGTTTCCTCCAAGTTTCCTCTTTGTCTTATTCGAACTTCAAACCACGACAGAGTGCATGCAAACCGATTGACTTGGGGAGGAAATGCATTAAGATTTATGATGGACCGGAGTGAATTGAACAAGTAAACACTGAGCTCGGAACTCGCTGCGTCGTTCAAAAAGGACAGAATCTTGCGACGGCTACCGGTCGAATCCGCTTCCCTGGGCAAAAAAAGGAGAAAGAGAAGTGGGAAAAAAACAAGAACAGAAAAAAATCGAAGAAGCGTTCACACACAACCTCACAACAGGGAATCCAGCTTCGAAAGCACCTCTAACACACCCGCGATTAGCTCAAACCCAGGGTCGTCCTCGCCGTTCATCTCCTGTTTCACCTCCTGCACCAGACCGAGCACGCTCTCACGCCCACTCGGCAAAGTACTGCCGGTGCCGATCCTCGCTGCCGCCGCCTCGCCTCTCCTCCGCCCGTTCATAGCGCTCACCCCACCACCGCCGGTGTTGCTCCCGTACGGCCAGCACGCAAACTCGGCCAGTACCTCGTCGCATCTCTGAAAGGCGGCTTCGCGATCCTCGTACGTCAGCCGGCTGAACGCATTGTCGAGGACGCTTGCCGCGTACGCTGCGCATGCGAGACACACCGCACGCGTGACTCGGCATTGCGTACCTTCCTTGTCGAGGGCGCTCGGTGGGACGGCGGATGTCGTTGCCGTCAGAAGCGACACGACGCGCGTGATGATGGATTCTTTGGTCCGGACGTCGGCGACGGGGTGTGTGGCCATGTCAAAGAGGAGGAAGTTTCGTTTCTCAGTGCGAAGGACGCCCTTGTCGACGAGACCCTTTGCGAGGCGCTCCCTGACTTGCTTGAGTTGGTATCCGATTTTCATAACGTTCCATGTTTCTCCTAAAGATGACGGGTCGGTGAGTGAGTTCACATTTTGTGGTGTGACAGGCAAGGTCGTGCACATGGTCAAGGCACACACTTTCATATGGCCTGTTCGCATTAGCGCTCGAATCACTCACCACTCAGGAGATCAATCCAGCTATTTATAGTAAACTTCTCCACTTCTTGAGCCTTCATCATCTTCAGTGTCTCATCGAGTATCGTCTCCCCCGTGTGTCTATCGTCGATGACCTCTACTAGGCGCTCCGGCAGGGGAGTTTTCCGTCTATTTGCGTCTTTGACGAGTGCTATCCGACGGCGGAGCGCGAGCTCGATGAGTATGCATCCCCGGAGGGCGTACGAGATGCTATCGTTCCAGAAAGAGAGGTAACCCTGTTCAGCAATCAGTTAGCTACGAACGCAAAGGTAGTGGGAACAAGGACGAAAAAGCTGTGTGCTCGAAATCATCCGGACAGGAGACATCCAGTCGATGATTCGCCGCTCGTACTGCGGAAACCGCAGGCGCAGTTCGTGCGAACGACGGAGTAGGATGAATGAAACGAGGGCTGTCATGCTACATACGTGCTTGTCCTTCAGTCCTAGCAGGAGAACCTCCTCCATGATGGTGAGACGAGGCATTCTGCCGCCATGGCGGTTATCTTGTCTTTCTTCATCGAGGTCGCGCGGGTCGAACGCAATTTTGTTTCCACCCTCGAAAGCGGAGCCCGCGTGGGTGGTTACCGCGCCATTTGACGCTGTGCCGTTCGTGTGCCGGCTTGAGCTTGTAAGATCATCTGCGGAGGCGGAGGAAATGGAGGCAGTTGCTACACGTCGTCGAGATAGCCCGGTTGTCGAGTTCATCGTCCGAAAGCTTGCATAAAACGAGTCGCGACGAGTCCGCCGAGTTTGTGTGAAGAGAACGGAAGAAGAAGTGCTTGCAATAAGCCAAAAAGATAATAAGAACAGATGAGTTCAAGTCTTGGTTAGGACGATGCAGCCGCGCGCGAATGCCGACGAAGAGCGGGTCGAAACGTACTAAAATATACCACAGGCGCCGGTATCTCACACGGCCATGACACCGCTGCAACCACCATCATCACCAGAGTACATACTCTGGGCACATTGATTCAGTCACTACACGTTCGTGATATCTCACTCAGTCAGCGCATCAACCGTGATGATTCGGCTAGCCAGCAACCTTCACAAAGTCATAGAGTCCCAGCCGCCTCTCCTGAGATACGTTCATCCTCGTGGTTCTTCATTTGATCCGCTTGTCGCCGATTGGAGTGCCGTCCATGATGAACCACGCTGCAAGTGCCACTGCTGAACATCGCCCACTGCACCCTTTTTTGCTCTCGGATCCGGATTAGCGTTCGAAAACCACCCACCCAATCTTCCCCACCATGTACAGGGTCGCAAAACCCCTAGGCTCTTGTGAGGGAAGTTATACGCCCGTTCGTGGCCGTGGATCGCCTCTGGGCTGTCGTGAGTCATCCCACTCCCCCGCACAGTCGACGCTCATAATGTGACGAGAAGTCATTCACATTGAAGTGAGATCACCTGCTTATTCCCGCTGAATGCAGTGACCCGGCTTGGCATTGCCTTCGCGTCTTTGGTCCAAACATACACCATGTGGCCCTGGCGTGGGTCGACGGAGATGATCACAACTTCGCAGAACGTGACCGTGGATGTGACAAGGGATCCTACCTGATGAGGTTTCGTTTCAAGACGGGTCTTCGATTCATTTTCACAGAGAGGACAGTCGTCAGACTTGAAACAAGTTCTTCGTGGAGAACTTATTTTCGCCTCTAAAACGCTTTCAGTTGCCAATTGCTTCAGTTTCTCGTCCCCCATTCAGGTTGCTCAAAATCCCTAGACGTCATATCAAGTCGTCCAGCAAGGGGTGATGTTCTCATATGAGGGGATTTTCCGGCTTGTTGATTCTTTTAATGGCACGAGGAAGGGCAGTGGTGACGTTATCGGATAGTCTCATAAAGGTTGGGTCAGACGAACCTCTTGCTCCTCCCCTCCACGGCTGATCTTGCACCTCCTGCCACCGTGTGCAGGTGTACGACGATTGGATCCGCATTAGCATCCAGATTCAAGAACCCCCTTCTTCGCTCATTCTTAGGCGATCCCCTGTTTTCACCTTTTTAAAAGCACAATTCTCTCATCGTATCCTTGTCCCCAGAACCCCTCCGCGCTTTTTGCTTGATCTTCCTTCTTTTATTATACATTGTTGCATACGCCCATTGGGATTTCCTTCACTATGTCTTTTGTTCGAAGTCGCACCAAAGTAAGACATTCAGTGCCCCCACTTTGTTTCTTCCCCCGTTCATGCGTTTCTTCCCTCGCAGCTTTGTCTCTCGTTGGATAACTCGTCCAACAATGTACCTAGTCACACCGCCCATCTCAATCGTTGGTCAGACGTCGTACCACCCAAGACTGCATTGACGTTTGCGGCACTATGGGACCCTCAGGAAGGGATGGTCACCTTTTCGGGCGCAGCGCTGCTGGAGACCGACGGTCCATCAGACACCTCACCCCACCCCGGCGTATTCTTCGACGACGACGACGACGACCTCTCACAATTTATCTCCGTCGATAGAGACGCGACGACGACGAACGACAACAGTGCGACGCTGGCCACCTTCCAAGACGCGTTCAAGGCGTTCCTGCACCGCACGCCCTCACGAGAGCACTTGCGGACTAGCACCAAGTCGTGCTCAGGGCGGGCCACACCGCGAGGTTACGGTCTACACACGCGCGCCTCGTCGACGATGGACGGGTTGGATATTTATTCGCACGACTTGCAGTTCAAGCCGAGGAGGTCGTTACAGCTGTCGTGTGTCGACCTGCTCGACATCGAATCCTCGTTCCGCACGCCGTCCGCATTTGGGAAGCTGCGGCTCAGGTCAGACTTGATGCTCGACACGCATCGCACAGAGTCGGAGAACGTGTCGACTGCTCCTGGAATCAAGCCCTCGTGCCTGGTAAGTCCGTGCTCCCTTGATTGTCGCGCGTTGCCTTGTACCTTTCTTCACCAATCCCTTGTCTTTATCTTTCTCGCGTCTTATGTCATCGTATCTGAACATTCTTGACTTTAGAAATCGCGCTTCTCGACGACGACGACGGCCACGTCCAACTACATCGACATCGCACCCAGCTCCCTCCAAACTATGCGCATCTCTGGGACCTCCGCTGTCGTCGCCCCAAAATGGACCCCATCAAAGGACCCTGCAGGCTCGTGGCCGTTTCTTCCCCGCCGCCGACGTTTACTCCGAAAACGTCGGTCGCCTTCGGATGGTGACGTCAATGCCGCGGCTGCAAGCTCGAACTCGCTCCCGGCGGATACCCCCAGGAAACCATCAACATCGACGTCCGCATCGCCTTCCCCCCTATCTTCTTCTACGACTGCGTGCTCGTCATCATCGTCGCCAAGTGCCACTCCGTCTCCGGCTACGACTCTGAGGAAGGAACGACGGGGACGGTTGCGCCGGAGTGCTAGTGCCAGTAAACCGATGACGTCAATGCCGATGTCAACGCTCATGCCAACGTCCACGTCCACACCAACGGCGACTGCGACTCCACCCGTTTCCCCGTCCACCTCGAAGACCCCTCGCGTCAAGTTATTCCGACTCGCGTTGTTCTTGCCTAAGTGGAAAACGCCATCACGCACATCACGACGAAGCCGACGTTGGGCGTTCCTGGACACGGATTCAGACTCAGACTCGGACTCGGAGGGGTGGGTGTGCATCGATATCACACCCATCATCAGGCAGCGTTATGTTGCGAATCTGGACGAAGATGGTGAACATGAATGCTGAGCGCTGAGCGCTGAGTATTGTGACGATGAGAAACACATCATGATACAGGGTTGGATTTGGATCAATTCTTTCGGATTTTCTTTTCTTTTCTTTTTGAACGTGCTTCAAACTGTTTCAGTGGTCAACGCTATGTATATTTGATAGATCCGAGCGGCCTACAAGTAGACTATGTCCTGTTGATGTTCACGCGTTCACGTTTGAACAGACTGAGTCACATAGAGACGTAACGACATGTATGTAATTGTCAGAGGATGGTGACGTCGTGATCAAATCGTTAATTCTGGCGATTTCGATTCTCCTCCTACTGAGACTGTCCCGTACTACCTGAAGAGAATGTATGAATCAACGAAGATATCTGCTCGCAAAGTTTCCGCCGTTCGAGTTGTACCCCGGCAAAATCATCACAACAACGATGCACGGACTCCTACGAGCTACCACGTGCCAAGGAGGGAGTAAGTATGCGGGAAAGGGCGGCGAAGGGGAACAAATAAGATGATTAGAGAACAAAAGAAAGATGCAGGAAGCCTATTGTGCAAGCGATGCGATTGGATCAAGAGACTAAGATAGAAAGAGAAGGTAAAGAATCACATGTGTTTCCTTAAGAGATAACACAGGATAACAACAGGTGGAGAGTCCTGTGCATAGCAGATACAGTTCATTGAAGAGATTCCATCGATGTTTACGTGCCACTATGATGAGTAGTAGTCTACGTCCCAATCCTCTGTATCGTGTATCGTCAGCGGTGCCGAATAAAACGGAATGATACGACAGTTGCTAACGCACCTTCTGTTATGCCCCTCCATCCAAAGTATATCGAGACGACGGCCGCAGTTTCTAGTAGCGTTGCAATGAAGGAACCATCAACTTTTGATGATGCACCCTGGAAACGGTCAGAATATGAAGCACCGCTATTGCTGTGCGAGGGGTTCTGTATGACGTACCCGACATATGACCTTGCTCAGAAGGAAGTAGTCGAGTTGACTGAGAATAAAAAGGATGGCTGATAACACATAATACCACACGGGTCTGACCTCGTTGAGGACGCCTAGCACAATGTACAGCATCAAGGCGAAATAAATGAGAGCAGCGCTGAAATAGTTTACCACGTCAGGTCCGCGTGTCCACATTCAAAGTTGAATACGTACGCTCCAGGCCATATCGTGGTCAACACGAAGAGAGCTATACTATTGAGCGATTCCGGCGGATTTGAAGGTCCAAAGCCATGGTCGAACAACAGTGCGATATCGAGGGATATGTATGTTGTTGCAATAAAGAAAAGTACGCTAACGATGGCAAAAGGCTATTCAAGATCGCGTCAATGTTCGAAATCAAGCTGGAAACGAGAAGAAGCGCACTATCAGAGAGCTGAGTGTACCGTCTTCGACGACCTGTGTCGCTACTATAGCATTGGCGAGCAAGGTCCAAAAAAGAGTAGCAATAAGAGCAGCATGAATTGCAGTGACAATGACCAGGCCTTTGGTGCCCTGTTGGATGAAGGACCCATTCGTGAGTAACTGGAATATCAGTGTCAGGAGGTATACGCCAAAGAATATGCGAAGCTCGGAGCGACCTGGAAAAGGAGACGTGAGTCGCGCAGAAAGGACCAACACGGAAAACCGAGTGACAGACACGCCCGCGAGGGTAGAGTGCTTTATCGGAGAAGTGAACAGGGACCGAAAACGTACCGACTGCCGCCTTTCTCCGACTGCAGAAAACGATGAGAGCAACAACAACCAAGACACTTAGGCCGCAAGTGAGAATGTTGGCAATGTTTCCTAGGGAGCCGTTCGTCTGCACCAGCGGTATCCCGCAC
The DNA here is from genome assembly GCA_038092195.1 of Leccinum barrowsii. Lineage (NCBI taxonomy): Eukaryota > Fungi > Basidiomycota > Agaricomycetes > Boletales > Boletaceae > Leccinum > Leccinum barrowsii. The sequence goes on from JBBPPY010000511.1 coordinate 17,709, forward strand.
TCGGGATTCACACCCACGGGGGCGGTTGCTTGGTCGGCAGACAAGCCAGTGAGGAGGGTACTGTTGGTCTGGAGTATCTGATAGACGTGGTCTATGACATGCATGAGGTTTCAGAGGTGGAATATGAAAGCCCACCTGCCGGTAAAAGAGGTTGCACCAAGTGTATGAGGGCACGTTCGTACAGAGCGTTTGAAAGTCGCCAAAACGCATTTTGGGATCGACGGAGAGCTCTCGGGGAGGAAAAGGATATACAATGGGTTCCGCTCGGGATGAATGATAGGTATTCCAGCAGAAAGTCAAGAAGGTATAAACAACGAAAGCGCTAATCTGGTCGTAGATCAATGAGTTCGTTCAAGTCGTCAAGCACGTTCGAATGCAAACAGATCAATACAAAGAACATGACAACAAGGACAGGCGCTCACCGACGCGGCAGTGCTCAGGTACTATCAAAGGGCGCTAGAGCGGGTAGAACGGGTACGGCAACACGATAGACTCAACTCAACCTACGCTGAGAGGTATCGAAAAAAAATCGAGAAAGAGAACGTCGTAGCGTAGTAAAGAGGAAAAAGAGAAATGCGGGAACAATTAGTACCGCAACATGAAATTTTGAAACTTGAGCAACTGTTTATTACGTAATCATGGTCAACCGTTTCAATCTGCTACTAGCCTGAGTGACACACTGACGGTCATGTCAACGACGGTAGCATTATTAATGCTCCAGCGCCGTTGCGCTTCAACGTGCATATATCGAGGAAATTATTCGGAAAAACCTGCTTTATCTTTGTACTGACGACGGTCCGGGTACGGTGTTGTGACTTTTCACGCCACAGTTTTACGCCTGCGGAAGCATCAGCTGACACCTTTATGGTTATCCCGACTCCGCAAGATTCCGTCTTGGGTGACCATAAAATCTGGAGGCATAAATACAGTCCGACTCATCCGGATCCCACTAGATCCATCATGTCCGCTCCGAAAGTTGAGTACCGTCAACTGGGCAAATCCGGTCTCCGAGTCTCCGTCCCTATCGTGAGTCTCATGCAAAGAGCTGCACACCCTCTATCCTAACTGAATAACTGGACGGCTTAGCTAGGAGCGATGAGCTTCGGTTCATCGAAATGGAGCGTGCGTATATGTTCCTCTTTGTTGCCCCCTCGAGATCGCACCCTTATGACTTGTCTCTACTAAGCCGTGGGTTCTGGATGAAGAGCCATCTCTCACGATCATGAAAGCCGCATGGGACCTCGGAATCAACACGATCGATACGGCAAATATATATTCCAACGGTGAATCCGAACGACTCGTAGCAAAATTTGTCAAAAAGGTAACCTGAGCGCTCGTCCCCGTTGCCCAAATCCTCCGTATTAAAATCACAATCTTCTCACTATCGCGCTAGCATCAAATTCCGCGTCACCAGATCGTGATTGCGTCGAAATGCTTTGGTCTCGTTGCCGACGATCCGAGTATCCGCACAAGCGTGGTACCGGGCCTCGACAAACAGCCGCAGTATATCAACCAAAAAGGACTTTCTCGTGCAGCCATCTTCAACGCGGTCGAGGCCTCGCTCGCGCGCTTGGAGACCCCTTACCTCGATCTCCTCCAAATTCATCGACATGACGCCGGCGTTCCTGCTGAAGAAACAATGAAGGCTCTCCATGATCTCGTACAGAGCGGCAAGGTGCGTTACATTGGCGCGAGTTCGATGCGGTGCTGGCAGTTTGCGCACCTCAACGAAGTGGCGCGCAAGCACGGTTGGACCACGTTCGTCAGCATGCAAGACGAGTATTCATTGCTGTACCGCGAGGAGGTGGGGTCACCTTGTACAGGTCGTCTTCATATCATCTCACTTGCTTAACGTAGGAGCGCGAGATGCTGGCATACTGCAGGTTCAACGGGATCGGCGTCATCCCTTGGGCGCCTCTCGCTGCGGGAGACCTCGCTCGCCCCGTTGGCACCGAATCCGTCCGGCTGAGCTCCGCCAAAGGTACCATATTTGAGAAGAAACTCTCCGAGGCCGACAAGACAATCATCAACCGCGTCGAGGAACTCGCGGAGAAAATGGGGGTGAAAATGGGACAGATCGCGCTCACTTGGATTGGTTCAAAGGTGACGAGCCCAATCGTGGGCGTCAACTCTATTCAGAGGCTGCAGGAGAGCATCATGACCGGCATAGAGTTGACAGCAGAGGAAGCAGCCTATCTTGAAGAGCCGTGTGTATTTTCTCATTTACGTCGCACGGTTGCTGATCAATGATTCCAATAGATACGCGTCAAAACCCATTCGTGGTCACGAATAATTTATACGAAACCTGCTTCGGCACGGACGTGTCCCTGTGTACTACATACGTATGTTAGATCCGCTGTTGAGCCGTCGGTTCGGCAATCCAGTCTCTGTTTACGTGACTTACGTCCCCAGTGTTACTAAGTTACTAAGTTACTGGAAACGGCAGTATTGCCTGAGGCCGGTCCCGAACTACAATCTGCTCTTTCCTCCCCGCCTCCACCGTTTACTATCCCGAAAACTGAACACCGTCGCTGAGCTGGATCAATCTGGCATCAAGCCTAGGTCCCCGTGCCTATTGTAAGTTTTATGGTGCAGAACATTTCGTCGAGGCCCTGGCTGACCGTATCATACCCTCTAGCTATGTAGGCCCTAGCCTCGGCCGTTGGTTCACCCAAATGGAACGTGTGTCTAGTCCTTCTCGAGGGTGCTATCAATCAGATTCGATTTGCGAACCCGAAGACAGTGATATCTGCAAATAAATCCTGTTTAGAATTGACTTGGAAGCGAGTAGCGGACTTACTCACTTCAATATATTTGGAGCAGGAGCGGATTTTTTTTTGATTTCCTACATTATTTAACCTTACGAACCACTGCCCACGGGACCAAGAACAACCTTTTCCCTCCACACCCACGTCCTTCCTCTATTACCCCATGTTCACTCCGAAAGTCGAGTACCATCAGTTGGGTAAATCTGGCCTCCGGGTCTCCTGCCCCATTGTAAGTCACATGTTGCCTGCTATGCTCCCTCTAATCATACCGTGCACATAGCTGGGAATGACGACCTTTGGTTCATCTAAATGGAGCGTGCGTATTCTCCTCTTCATCACCTCTTTAAATAATAGCTCCAAGTGGATGTCCCATTTCAGCCGTGGGTTCTGGATGAAGAAC
>JBBPPY010000512.1:0-20871 GCA_038092195.1 Leccinum barrowsii
CACGTTTATCGGCGTTTTTGTTATTGGTTATCATGCGTCATACATGTGACCATTCAAGTGGGGCTCGTCATCGACATTCTTCTGTATCTTGTTCATTGTGTTTGACGAGGCCTGTAACTTTAGAAAAGAAAATTTAAGTAATCACTCGTGGAAAGTTGTTGTGCACACCTAGTTTGTTGTTCCTTCGTTCGCGTTCCCGCTCATGGTAAATATATATTGCAACGCAAACATAGTAGGTACATCAAGCTAAGCCTGCCTTCTGAGATCAGGCTGCGCGATGGGCGGTATCCGATGGCCTAGTGCGCCTATTATGTAGCTTGAGGGTGATACTGTGACGAAGATAATGTGCCAAGTACGCTAGCCTTTGACAATAGGGGTTCCATAGCTGCCAGAGCGAAAACTGCCAACCTGTCGTGGCAGTTCCAGCGCAATAACGTGACGTTCAGTTAAGCTCGAGCACACCTAGGACGCTATTGACGGACTCAGTACTCATGATGCAACGCATTGCCTAACTTCTAGGTAAGTATGCTGCCAGGCTATCAGACATTTTTCATGGCCAACGTGCCAACAACCCGAACTTGTGCCACGGCGTGCAATGATTTGGTTTGTGGAGTAATCCGAAGCTTCTAACTCTGTAGCTCTGATCCCCCCCGCCGCGCTTTTTGGGTCCCCAACATCCACTGCAGGTCTCTCTGCACCTTCATATTCCTCGCCCGCTGTCTCCGCTTGTTCAAATGACTCCAGTCCTCGCCCACACCCACCGCCGCTGGCGTCAACGCCGTCGAACCAGAAACTGCCGAGAGAAGGCTAGGAATTGGCTTGACGCTCTGGCTTTCAGGCGTCGTCGGTGCTTGCTTAGGCCTCCACAACCACGCCGTGAACGCGCCTCGCGTCATGACTTTCTCGATACGGTTGTGGGCTGCCAAATCGCGGAGTACGACCGTCTTTAGATGTCTGTTTTTCTCTCGCGTCGCAAACAGAACAAAACGGGGTGAGGAAGGGTGAATGGAGACGAACCTCATGGAGCGTATGATTTGGTCGTCTGTGTTGTCAGCCTGGCGGGCGGGGTTGACGGCGAGCTTGTAGATGTCTTTTGTCGCTAGAGGTGTTTTGGACGAGTTGATGATGCTTAGAACTATCTCGCGTGCTTTTGGGGTGGAGTGGCGAGGCCATTGGTAGAGCGAGGAAAGTGTGAAGGTCATACTTGGTCGATTTGTACCTCGTAAGTAATTGCGACGCGACGACCAGTCACGCTGAGTCAGCACTTCAGCTCCTGAAGTGAAGACGCCTTGGGGTCCGGGAGATTTGTCTTTTACTTTGGCCTCAGGCCAACGACGAAGTTCGATTGGACTGTAGACTTTCGCGTCCTCTCCGCCATCAAGCATTCTTCCTTCTTTGCTCCCGCCTTCCCCTCCTCTCCCAGCTCGGCCCACGCTTTGCTTCGAGATGGTAACTTGAAATGAGTCGTTAGTGAAAAGCAATATCAGGCAAAGGCACCCAGCTAGAGCTTCAGCAGAGCCTGTGGATCAGGTACGCATTCGCTAATCACGCCATTGCAGAACGCTCACAATGCATATGGTTGACCAAGTCATTGGACTCGGCGATCCTTGCTCCGTCATTTGAAAAGTTGACGCATCATCTTGATGATGCGTTCGTTACCCCGTACGGCCATGTGTATTCTTCTATCTGTTCCCATGTGACTGCTGAAGATCGCTGCCTCACGGATGCGTTAAGCCAAGCCTCGGATTACCAGACCGTTACTCTGTCATTCTTGTCAGATACTCTGGAGGAATTTTCGAACGCCCTAACTGCTTAGGGGAGGCTCAGGTAGTCCTTGAGAGGAGTGCGTGAGGTGGTGAACACCTTCATCTGGACAGCGGAGGAGGCTCGAGTGGGTGAGGGTAAGTTCACGAGGTGAGTGAGAGGAGTTCATCTGGAGGAGAACACCTTCTTTTGGCCCAAAGCAGACGAGGAAGGGTGCGCTACCTTCCGCGAGCTAAGAGACTTTACCTTGCGGACGCTCTCGGTCGTAAAGCTGTTTGTAAGCGCTCATCATGTTCCCCCGAAGCAGCGCCGAACTGACTACCTCCAGATGATATTGATCTTCATTGCAACCATACTCTGTATCTCATGTCCAACCAGAACACTCACCTCGCATTCGTCTGAAAATATCAAATTGACATCTATCTGAAGATGATCTCACCGCCAACCAGGTTATGATATTTTAATCTGTATGTCGCGTCCTCCTTGGAGTTGGCGTTGGAGGAGACTAGATGTCTCCTTCGGTTACTAGTGATCGATCCTCTCGATCCTCCGTCCGTAAAAGAGGTACGTTTCTGGCATATATCTTTTTCAACCAAGGTTGGTCGGAAGATTGGTCGTGATCATTGATCTGTCGTGTTATAAGCATATCATGAACGACTTGCACGAGACATACGGAGGTGGGTGATGCTTATTGCACTCGAACTGGTGCACTTGTTGCTTCTTACTGGATATTTCGTCGGTTATTTATATTTGCGGATGTGGGGCAAGGGCTCAGCGCTCAAGGACCATTTGATCTAGGTATCAATCTCAATCAAAATATCGTGCTTCAAAATATCGTGCTTCAGCAGATAGGATACGCTGGTAAAACGAATACCCATGGGAGATTGCGGTTAGGTTTCACAATTTTGACTATCGAGGAGCTTGGCCGTAAAATTAACCTTCTCATGGCAGCGTTGTTCTGTGAGCTTCTTCTCGTCTGCTTGGAGCGACCTCGTCCGAATTGCATCATTATGAGTGGCCATCTTGGCAGCGAAATTTGATACGTTACCGACTGCCTTTATTGTTCTTTTCACATTCTTGCAGGTTCGGCCAACCACTTCCGAGTCGCCTCTCCCAAACCTGTACTGACTACATCCCTCTATTAGCTCTTCTTCAACTTTGGGGCTAACACCTGAGTCCGCCTGTATTGTCTTACATTGACGGTATAACACACGTACGTGCTCTCATTTCCCATTCATTCCAACGGACACTGAAGGAGAGGACAATAGTGTTACCCTGCCGAAGTCTTCCCTACGAAATAGAAATATCCGGATTTTGCACATGGTATATCCGCCGCGTGCAGGAAAGCGGGCGCGATCACCGAGTCTCCGCGCTCGTGTTCAACGTCCTCAAAAATAAAGTTGGCACGCCTGCCTTACTCTGGAGTACGTTCCGTACACTCCGTTGCTTCATACCCGTGTTTCATAGTGCCGGGGTACTCACGCATAATTTCATCTTGTTTTGGCAGCCTTTTTCGCCCGTTGCATACTCGGAGTTGGTGAGTCCCAATAGTGTTTTTCTCTGTTCTAGTTACTGGCCAACCACGACACGACGTTTACACGACATGCGATAGCCTGAGGTTTCACGCTTCTTCTTCCCGAAGTGGCAGGACGCGACCCAGACGCCGTACTCGCTGAGGAACTTTGGGAGCAATCGTGCAGGAAGGGCATGAGCGCCCAAGGCTTTTCTGCTTTCATGTCATCATGATGTTGTACGATTACCCCCCTTCCCACCCACAAGCTTGACGGCTCACGACTCGTTTTACCCATTCAATAATGCAGGTATTTGTTTTGTACTTGTCCCTCGATTCCCGCTTCGTCGTTTCGGACCTCAAGGCGAACAGCAAGAAGAGTGAATGGACAAAAAGGATAGAGAAAAAAAGTACTGTACACTCCATGTCATCATATGCCTTCTTTTCGACGACATGTGTTACTGCTCAACTCGTTGCGCTCATGCCAGCGAACAGGCACTGGGTTGGATGTTGATTGCAATATATGCTACGGAACAGATTTACGAGTCTCCAGAGCTTTCGAATCTCGAGCCTCAGTAACATAGTTCGCATCGGGTGACATCCAGAATGTGATTTTTACATTATTCAACCAATACTACGCCTAAGTATGTATATACGGCCTACATACGTGTTCCTGTCAGGCGGCCTTCCTCATTGTATAGGAAGCCAGCGGATCGTCCATATGTACATTATGCACTGATCTCGCTACCTACTACCAATATCAGCGGAGGCGAATAAACGAGCGAAAGAGATCGGGGATTGGATTACCCTGTCGTAGATATGCTTAGGTTTTGCAATTGTATGAAAGAAGGTGCGGAACGGATGGCTAGATGGGTGAGATGAATACGTTGGTAACAGAATAGGCATGGTGATGAGACGCGTATAAGCATAAAAAACATCACAAGAAGTCAGGATAGATGGTAGGGTAGCGTGGGAGAGAACAAGCATCATCAAGAAGTGTACGGGAGACTAGAGTGATAACGCAAGAAAGGAGCACACGATTAGGCAAAAGAAACGCACATAGAACACGAGGGAAATGCAACCAAAGGCAAAAAATCCCCGAGTCTATGCGTTTCGGAGGGGCCCCATGGCGCGGCGTGCAGGTTCGTCCCGCTCTGAAAATACAGTTCCAGCACGAAGTCCATCTCTGGGAGCTAGGCGCATTTTCGCCGCGGTCTCTCTGCGTTCCCGTTCCTCACGAGCTCCGTCGACCAGGCAGGGAGAAGGCACATGGGTAGGTTTGGATGGGAGAGTGCTTGTTTCAGCAGAGTGCACATGAGAAATTTTCTTACGAAGCTGGGTTCCTGCCCCGCTTTGCTCGCTTTCTGAGGTCTGGTCTTGATCCTCTTGCGAGGGTTGAACTTTGGTACGCTTAATACCCTCCACGGTGTTGCTCTCACGACTACGGTCCCGAGACTTTCTCTTTCCGACAGAAGAGAAGAGTTTTTTCGGAGGACAAGCTTCAGCGGCTTCGTAGTCAGGGTGGTCAACGGGTAATCTGGAGGCGGCGATGACCTCGGGAGCGAGTCCATAAAGGGGGTTGTGGAAAGTTGCCTTTTGCCCACGGCTGGATAATACTTGAGGTGAATTGCTATATGCGCGTATATGCGTGGCACTTACAAGACATATGTGATCGTTGGCTTCTCCTCATATCCAGGAGTGGGAGTTTCTTCCCGTTCAAGGGCTTCGCCGACAACATCTTCTTCTTCATCACTGCTGTCCCATTCTGAACCCAGTTTAACCTTCTTACTTGATTCCATGAGAAAAGGGTTGTTTGGCGAATCACGCTGGGGCCAAATTTTGGTAGCCTTGGGCTTCGCGGGAGTTTCGAACGCCTCGCTGGCCGTGAGCAACAGGGTACCAAGGAAGGGTTTCGGTGGCGGAGTCACAGGAGCAACCGGGCGTGTCAAAGAAGCATCACGCTCCACGGAAGCAGCGCGCGCAGGTTGGATCGACGGTTGCCTCCTCGACGGTGGAGGGGATACGGGGGCCTTTACACGATAGCGGAGCATGGCAGGCGACGGCGAGCTGTCCTCCGTCGTATCCGCCTGTGTCGCCTTCTTCTTCGGCTTCTCCCTAGACGAACCACCTCGACCAGTCCAAAACACATTTTCGTCCTCCTCGTCCTCGTCGTGACCAGGGAGTACATCAAGCGTGCGATGTTTTTTGTAATGTGGACTTTCGTCTTCCGAATGCTCGTCGGTTTTGCTTTGAGTATTGCCATTGCGAATCGTTTTCATTCGCTTGATACGACGAGCGTAACCACGACCAGAGTTATCGTCTAGCTCTGAGGTGCTGCCATTGCCATCGGAATCACATTGAGACACTGATGAACGCGCGCGCGATCGCGAGCGTTTGTGAAAGGTTCGTGGGGGGGTCGGAAGAGATGCGACAGAAGCTGAGCGTTTGAGTGGATGCGAGAGTTCGTTTACGCGGTACGGCGGATTGGACGAGTCGAGAACTTGATTCATCAACATAGTCTGGTAAGAAAAGAAGGAGAACAAGAAATGAGAGGAAGAGAACGTTGTGGAAGAGAACAAGACTAGTGGTCGTTGCGACGAGCACAATGGCAAACCACGCACAAATAGTGACAAATAACCCCTGACCCCCACGATAAGCATATTGCATCATGCATCACTGTGTTCGGAAGGCAGTGACATTGCAGTTCTTGCTGTGGACCTCGTTCATTCTATCAGAAATGTGCACAGCAAGTCTGCGATTGGCCGTCTTTATGAACCCACTGCTGCAGAACCTCCGTTACTCAGAACTTGCCCACCGTTCACTTCCTACTCATGAATCAAGACAACCAATCCTCCAGCCCGCCTTTTCTCCACCAACCACTACCTCAGGGACAAAATAGATTGCGCGACTCGGATTCGCATTCATCACCTACCAATGATTGCGAACATTTCTTTGTAACCCGTGCGTAGCAATTTCGGGCTGGCATCCCTGGAGACATCGCAAACACACCTATTCAGTCATACGTGCCACGAATGTTGCATCCGGCCTCCGTCGCATGCCAGCAGGCTTCCATGTCATTGTGGAAGTCGGTGGAAGGACCATACAAACATCCAACAAACCCGTGTCGACAGCAAAGGACGCCGTAGAATGGGATGAAGAATTCCTCTTGTGCGTAATCCCTTGCCGAATCTTTGCTTCTTTCATTCAATAGCTGCCAAAGGCCATCAAATCAATCATCGGCTATTTCGTTCAGTGTCTACGCATTGTTCGAGCTTGGACCGAGGCTAGGAAACGGAGAATTGCTCGGTCGATTCAAGAGTACCGTAGGAAGCGTGTTCCATCATCAGAATGAACACATTCAGTGTGAGCAACTCCGTTGTCTACCACACACCCTCTCGTACTCACTGACTTTACAGCGCAGAAGGGTGATATTTTACCATCGTGTTCGTCCCTTCGCATCATCACGGAGCGACGCATTTGTGGCACGGACGAATCGTGTCCCAAACTCGACGTAAGCACATTGTTCATGGCGCTGTAGTCATTTTCTGAACTGTTGACGACAGCTACCGGAGTCATGCGAAATGAACGCACTGGAACAGCTGACTGACGACGGACATCGTGCTCTCCTCCGTTACCGCCAGCAGCAGGACCAAAAGGATCTTGACGCAGCCGTCCAAACTTTCCAGCGTGTTCAGGAGATGTGCCCAATAGATGACCTTAATCGCTCAGCCGTTCTGTTCAATTTGGCCAATGCCAAATTCATCGACTGCCAGGCCAACAATCGGTACCTTGACCTAGATGTGCCAATTGGATTGTATCGGGATGCTCTACGACTTCGGAGCACAAATCATCCAGATCATTGCACAACGGTACTGGAACTTGGTCTTGCGCTACTTGTGCGCTTCCAGAGGCGAGGGTTCGAGTTTGACAGAGAAGAAGCAAAGGATTTAGTGGCAGGAGTGATAGAGGTCTCTGTGGAAGAAAGTTATGCATATCGAGCAGGGCTTTTTGGATTGCAGATGGCCGAGGCTTCAATGTCGGTGGAGGCGGGAAACGGCGGATCGTCACCGGCGGACCAAGCAAATGGCGACGACTTCATACAGAGGGCGCGGGATCGGCTACAGAACATGTCATACTGGAATCCTAACCGACCTAGAGTCATCTTTGGCCTTGGGGTGCTGTTGTCCCACCGATTCGCACGCAATGGCGTGCTTGGTGTCATACACGAGGCAATTTCGATGCTCGAGTCTGCCGTGGATCTTTGGCGAGGCTATAGTCATCCTGACCATCCTGACATCGACATGCCGTCCCTGCTGAACAACCTCGGGAACTCGTTATTTCGTCGCTTTGAGCGTCTCGGGGACCTCGCGGATATAAACAGGTCGATCTCGATGCATGAGGAGGTTGTCTGTCTGACAGCCGACGGCAATCCAGACAAGCCAAGTCAGTTGAACAACCTCGGGAAATCGTTATTGAGTCGCTTTGAACGTCTTGGGGACCTCGCGGATCTAAACAGGTCCATCTCAATAGAAGAGGAGGCTGTCTGTCTGACACCCGACGGCCATCCAGACAAGCCAAGTGTGTTGAACAACCTCGGGAACTCGTTATTTCGTCGTTTTGAGCGTCTCGGAGACCTCGCGGATCTAAACAGGTCCATCTCGATAACAGAGCAGGCTGTCTGTCTGACACCCGACGGCCATCCACACAAGCCAGGTCAGTTGAGCAATATCGGGAGCTCATTATGCTGTCGCTTTAAGCGTCTCGGGGCCCTCGCAGATCTAAACAGCTCGATCTCGATGTTTGAGGAGGTTGTCTGTCTGACACCCGATGACCATCCAAACAAGCCTAGTCGATTGAACAACCTGGGGAACTCATTATTGAGTCGCTTTGAGCGTCTCGGGGACCTCGCAGATCTAAACAGGTCCATCTCAACGCAAGAGCAGGCTGTCTGTTTGACAGCCGACGGCCATCCAGACAAGCCTGATTACTTGAACAATTTCGGGAACTCGTTATTTAGTCGCTTTGAGCGTCTCGGGGACCTCGCAGATCTGAACAGGTCGATCTCAATGACAGAGGAGGCTGTCTGTCTGACACCCGATGGCCATCCACACAAGCCAAGTGTGTTGACCAACCTCGGAAGCTCATTATCTCGTCGCTTTGAGCGTCTCGGGGACCTCGCGGATCTAAATAGGTCGATCTCGATGGAAGAGGAGGCTGTCTGTTTGACACCCGATGGCCATCCAGGCAAGCCATATAGTTTGAACAACCTCGGGAACTCATTACTTCGTCGCTTTCAGCGTCTCGGGGACCTCGCGGATCTAAATAGGTCCATCTCGACGGAAAAGAACGCTATCTGTCTGACACCCGACGGCCATCCAGACAAGCTAGCTTGCTTGAACAGCCTCGGGAACTCATTATCTGTTCGCTTTGAGGTTATTGGGGACCTCGTGGATCTAAACAGGTCGATCTCGATGTTTGAGGAGGTTGTCTGTCTGACAGCCGACGGCAATCCAGACAAGCCGGGCTACTTGAACAACCTCGGCAACTCATTATTTCGTCATTTTGACCGTCTTGGGGACCTCGCGGATCTAAACAGGTCGATTTCCATGAAGGAGGAGGCAATAAAATACACTCCCGATGGCCATCCCAACAAATCAACCTTATTGACTGGCCTTGGGCTGTTATTCAAAACCCGTTATACGCACTCTCGTGATCCTTCTGATCTATCTGCTGCCACTTTCAATTTTTCAATTGCTACTCGTGCTTCCCTCACTCCTGCCTCCGCCCGCTTTCGTGCCTCTCGCGCCTGGATTTCCTCTGCGCAACTTCAAGGAAATACCACTGCTCTCTTTGATGCATGTGCCTTTTCTCTCCACCTTCTCCCACAATTAGCATGGCTCGGACTCCCAGTCACCGAGCGTCATCGTCTACTCGTTGAGGCTGCCGATGTCACACGTCACTCAGTTGTCGCCGCTCTTGAAGCTGGTCATCCTGAACTAGCTGTCGAGCGGCTTGAGCAAGGGCGTTCCATTGTCTGGACTCAGTTCCTGCAGCTTCGCACTCCAGTTGATGACCTGGCTCACGACCATCCTGCCCTTGCTTGTCAGTTCCAGCAAATCTCGCAGGAACTAGATCATGCCAGTCATCGGGACAATGCCACATTCTGCCAGCCAGCACATATTTCAGTCGCTGACACTCGATTGCTCGAGAAAGACATCCAAAGACATCATGATCTTGCACTTAGACGGGAGAATCTCCTCCTTCAGATACGGTCCTTGCCAGGTTTCGAGCAATTCTTGCTTTCGAAGCCGATCAAGCAACTCTTTGCCTTGGCCATCTCCGGACCAGTTGTTTACCTCACAGTCAGCAAAGACAGATGTGATGCACTGATCATTATGGCGGAGTTGGAGAGTGTCATCCATGTACCCCTCCCTGAAATTCGCCATGCTCATATGGAAGCCCTGCGAAGAATCCTTCGCGAGCTGCTCAAGCGACATCGTCTTGTTTTCTCCCTTGATGCCCTCCACGAACTCATTCCCTGTGAGGATACAGACCTCTCGAAAAAAATTCTCAATTTGTTGCTCCATAGAGATCTCGCTGATGGTAGTGAGCGGGGAGCGAGACTGGCACATCCACAACGATTCGAAGAATATACTCCGAACGAGTTGTACCAATTCATTTTGGCACACCTTTGGAATGAGGCTGTACACCCTGTTCTTCAGGCACTCGGCTTTTCGGTAAGTCGTTGTTATTAGTTTGAAATTCGATCTACACGTTCTGACTTCAGATTAGAGTCCGCCATCTGGCACTGATCAAATGACCCGTATCTTCTGGTGTCCGACTGGTCCTTTTTCCTTTTTGCCCATACACGCTGCCGGCCTTTATCACACAGACGAGCCGGGCACAAAACTTTCTGACTTTGTTATATCTTCCTATTTGCCGACTTTGACTTCGCTCGCATCGTCGCCTCAAAACAGCTTGGACGACCCTTCTTCCAAACTTCGCCTACTTGCCGTCCCTCAGCCACCGACAGATGGACTCAATTCACTGTCTTCGGTGAAGCACGAGATCAATTCCATCACAGAATTATGTGAGAAATCGCCTTTGGTAACCCTCGAGAACTCTGATGGCACTGTCGAGGACGTCACGGAGAAGTTGAAGAATACCGACTGGGTTCATTTTGCATGTCACGGAATACAGGATCCCGAGAAACCGCTCGACAGCGGGTTATGCCTCGCCCACCGTCGTCGCTTGAAGCTCTCGGACATTATACAGTTATCGCGCCCGCAAGGCGGACTCGCATTCCTTTCTGCCTGTCAGACTGCGCAAGGAGATGAGTCATTGTCGGAAGAATCCGTTCATCTTGCAGCTGGGATGCTTCTTGCCGGGTATGGTAGTGTGATCGGGACGATGTGGTCGATAATGGACAACGACGCACCAAAGGTGGCGAGGGACGTGTACGAGCACCTGTTTCGAGATGCTAGCCGGGCACCCGACAGCACGGAGGCAGCAGTAGCATTGCACTGCGCCGTCAAGAAACTTCGCGATTCTGGCGCTCCCTTCAAATCTTGGGTTCCTTTCATTCACTTTGGTAGATGACCCTCGGTCGAAACGACTGTTTCAGCATGACCCTATGCTACTCTTTACTTGTACGAACTAGTTTACCGAACGACCGTGATTATTTACGGAGCAATCTTTGTACCTCACAGTATCACTTAGTTCAAACCTGTTGGTTGATTTTCAACCAAGTTTGTCCATGCAAATAGTACTCTGACGAGCATAGGCCTCCGCGAATCCGACATTCGATCTACGTTCGCTCCGAGTCTTCGCGCCACGTCATGACGGGTCGTCGCTCCCATGCCCTCAGCACTATCCTTGGGAGTTTGAGGAGGAAGGCTGTTGGCCCTGGCAGTTAGACAATTTAAAGGGTACTAGTACTGAGATTAAGCGTATATATACCCGTCCTCGCCGGTGTTATCCTCGTCGACTTCCTCGCTGTTACAACGTGTAGCGAATGCCACGCACTCTCGTTCTGCCGAGAGGTCGCCACACGTCGCCACCCCGCTCTCTCTCTCTCTCTTTCTCCCATCATCCATTCCCTCGAGCGCTGCCCACACGGCGGAAGCGATGTGATGACGACGAGACTACAACGACCACGAAAGCAAGGACGGCGAGGACGACAAGGTGACGATGTCCTTACGCCTGCTGGCACCATCCTCGTCCCCAACTCCACATCCCTGTTCTTTCCCCCGTTCGCTCGCCCACAGCGTGCGGCTGCACTGCGGCAGCGATCACATGCGCGTTATGTAATGGCTACTGCAAGTTGCCCTCGTTGTTGCCATTGCTGTTCGTCCACAGAGATACGATCTCCCAAGCTTACAACTTGAAGAGGCAGAGTGAATTAACGACATTATCCCAAAGTACACGGGCCCGAAATCTACAATTGCATCGCGTCCTCCTTCTCGTACCCAGGATTCTTTTGTAGAATGACGAATCCTTCCAGGACGTGCGCATACGGAATATATTCTTCCGTCGCCAGCTCCGCTCTCTCCGTCGTGCCCAAACGCACCGGTGTTTGGTGTGTCTGGAAACCAGATATCGTGCGAGGTTTTCCAGCTTGTCCGACCACGTCGACGGCCTCGCAGATGACATGAGCAACACACCAAAGTTAGTCGAAAATGACTCTCGACTCACCTGGCCCACGCGAACTGTCACGGGGAAATTCTCCAAGTTTTCGTTGAGCGTGATCAAGAACCGCGGGTACATGGCGGTCACGAGGTAGTACAACATCCAATGATACTTCTCCAGCACGACTGATAGTGTGATTAAACGTCAACTTGGTATTGTCTTCGACGTGGCATGCATCACTTACAAGCTTTGGCATCCGTGAACGCCGTGAGCGTCGCCAACAAACCGGCGACAGCCGGTCGACTCATGATGTTGCGGTCAGAGAAGAAGGGATTAATCCCTATTGTACCTTTGCCCATGTGCACCAATCCTTGTGCGATGCGCACCGTGAACAAACAATCTGGTTCCTTGTAGTAGTACCCAGCTAGCTGTCGGAGCATTTGAGCCAGACGAGCATTGTTGGTTCCTGCGCCAACGAGACCCATCGCAAAGATGGCATTGAGTGCGACCTGAAGGTCGCTGTCGTGGCTGTATTTCGAGAGCGTGTCAAGAACAGGGAGTCGGGGATTCGAAGCGCTGATCAGACCGAGCGCGAGAGGAACAGATTTGCGGATGATGGGATCGCCATAGTGCATCTGTTGTCGCCTATAAGCCAGTCACAAGCAAACTCTGAATCGTACAAGCTTACCAGATGGTTAAACTGTCGCATAGACATTTCCGAACCAATTTCCTCACCCATTGCGATTACGGAGATGCCAAGCACGGCGAACGATAGGAAGGTAGTGTCCGTTTTTTTCTCGACCTCCTTATCCTCCTTCTTCTCGTCTTTCTTATCCTCCTTTTCTGCCTCTTCTTTCTCCTTTACGGCTTCCAAGTATTCGCCGCACAAATGAAGAAGTTTCTGTACTCGCAAGACATTTCCCGTTGCCGCAAACGAACAGACCTCTACAAGAATTTGGGCTTGTCTTGAGATCGGGTGTTCGATAGCTTTCAGGGTCTCCAGCGTTGCGTCTGACGCGTCCTGAAGTCCTAAAGATCTTCGGTCAACTTCATGTCCATTCATGAGAATGATGGTCGTATTTACCAACGTAAAGAAGGGCGAGTCCCAGAGCTAAGAACCGTCCCCATTTGTCCCCGAGCGACTTTTCGTCTTTTTCCATCAGGGTTTGCAGAATGGTACTGGTAATTTCGCCATTGCCACTGCCAACGAACACAAAGCCAAGCGAAAGAGCACTCAACGCGGCGACCTCAGTTGAACTAGATTCGTCCGCAACCGCAGGGAGGAGAAGATTAAGTAGGTCTTCACGGTGCGAGCCAACGTATGCCAGCCCAAGCCCGACGATGGAAGCGGTTTTCAGGGGCAGCGAGGGATTTGTTACATATTCCCCGAGAAGGGCAAAAGCAGCGTCGGCTTCCGTACGGACGCCCGAGTTCAAGAGACCTGTCGCAAGAAGGGCGCCCGCCTTGATGTGCTCCTCCGACGAGTACGTGTACTTGTCGACATGACTGAGACCAATATCCGTGTCCCAAAGCAAACCGAGCCCCAAACTGGCCGCGGCACTCATCATACCTGTCATGTTTTAGTTAAAGCCACAACGAACAGTTCAAAACCAACCGTGATCCTTATTCTTGTACACCCAGCTGTTACCTTCCTCCGCTTCAACCATAAGCTTATCGTTTCCGAATCCAGCATTGACAAATGCGTTGACGAATGTACCCGCCAGGTTTCCTCGGGCGGAGTCGACGTTGGCAGACAATCCCCCTCCTATCGGTAGAGTGAATGTATTCTTGTCGACTCGGCCACTATGAGACGAACTTACGCGTATTCTCTAGGTGGCTCTTGTACACATCTTCCAAGCTCTTGGGATCAGAAACGCCAACTTCTTTGCCAAAGTCTTTGAAATATCTACTCAAGTGAGTATTGCTGAGGCACTCTACGATATCGTCGGGTAGTTCTGTTTCTGCGTCGGCATCTTCGGACGGTGGGGGTCGTAGCCATTCTAACGGTATTTGCGCACGGGAGAGAAGGAGAGCAAGCTGACGTCTCATTATACTGAACGTTTGGCTTAGAACAGGACAAAAAGATTAGCGAAGAGCGCAGTACTGACGGGTTTCCGGAGGCGTTGAAGTCTTCCCGAATCAATTCGCGATCGTTGAGCCGAACTGCTACGCTGAGAGCCTCCGGGAACTTGGAAAATTGAAGATAGATATTGTGGATGGCGCGGAGGAAAGCGACATCGTCTGGAGGTGGTAGAAGAGTTACGCATCTGAAGAGGTCTTGAGATATAATGGGCGCCTGATATGCATTGTTACTAACCGGTCCATGTACGTGCAGACGCGTCCAAACATGTTGGAGTCAATCAATCCTGCTATTCGATCCACCATTTCGAGCTCCACAAAGAGATCCACGGCATCTGGCTCAGCGTTATGACTGAGGAAGAATTTCGCGCATTCCATCGCGAGCGCGCGTAAATCGTCGATAGTCCCAGGGATCTTGACAGGTTCGGGTTTGGGAGCCGCATCATTCTTCGCGGCAGGCGGGGAAGAAACTGATTCTTCACCCTCTTGGCGAATTATGTATTCTTCTCCGAGTTCCGCTGCTAGATGGCGAACGTACTCGTGTCCCCATGAACCTGGCTCCGGTATCGTCGATGATGGTGGCAGAAGGGAGGTTGAGAGTAGCCGATACCGGAGGGTCCCCCGTGGCTGCGTATCTGAATACGTCATAGCAAGCACAGATAAGATGTCGGCAAAGAGACTCTACAGAAGAATAAGACCGTGGTATAAGCACAAGGATCTCAGAAACACTTGCCTTGTTCTCTGACGGGGTCCACGCATCGAAAAGTTTCTGGAGCTCGGGGTAGTGAGGACGGAGGAACTTGAGAGGTTTGGGAACCGATGTCATGGAAGACGTGGAGGTTCTTATGAGTACACGCAGAGTCTCGAGAGCAGGCCGATACAGCGTAGTGTCGGGTTCCTGATCAAAACATATGTGAGAGCACGGACTAGAGGAGTGAGATGACGTGCCTTCAATCTCTCGATCAACAGCTCGAGCTCAGATTTGAGCTGAGCGTCCGCTTCAGACTATTGGAAGTACTGTCAGTTCTCGGCACGTTGATCGCGGTTGTCTGACGTACCAACTCCTCCTCTTCCTCCTTCTTGTCACCATTGGCTTTAGGCGCGTCCGCTTTCTTGTCCGAGGGTTTCTTCTCTTCCTCCTCTTCCTTCTTCTTCTTGGGGTCTTCTGAGGGGACCTTTATTTCCGCGGTGGGACGTTGCGCCATGTTGAGAGTCACGAAGAGTAAGTCTATGGGATGAAGGACGCGCGTCGCATATGTCGACCCAAAAGCGGTTGTTTGGCAAAGCCCTCCAATCCAAACAACCGCTGCCCTGAACATCCTTACATGGTTACATCCTGAAATCACCAACCAAGATGCCAGCAGTACGTTCCTTTCTCATCATCGTACATAACTTTTTGATCTGTTTCATAGAGAAAAACCAGACGTGGCGGGAAAAATCGCAAGAAAGCTCGGCCCGCTGAGGAGGACGATGATCGAGGCATGCTTGAACGGGCCGACATGCACAACGAGCGATTCACGACCTATTACAAGGCGCAGAACATTATACCGGATGACGAATGGGAACGTTTTATGGATTCGTTACGTCGACCGCTTCCAACCACCTTTCGAATGACCGGAAGCAGACAGTATGGTTCATTGTTAATCAGAGTAGACAATCTTGTTCTCATCGCGATGAAGGATAGCACAAACACTCGGAGAAACCGTACAGAATACCTACGTCCCCATCCTTCAAAACGTCACCTTCGAAGACGAGGTCATCCCTCCTCCTGCCCAAATACCCTGGTGAGCTCTAGTCATGTGCATTTAGATCTTAAACGTATGGAATGCACAGGTATCCTGAAGGGCTCGCTTGGCAGTTCAATGTATCCAAAAAAGTTTTAAGGAAGTCTCCCGAGTTCAAAAAGTTCCACACTTTTCTAGTGCACGAAACCGAAGTGGTCAGTTCTCATCTCGATTTGCTCAACACACAACTCATGTATCGTCAAGGGCAACATATCCAGACAGGAAGCCGTGAGCATGTTACCACCGCTCCTCCTCGACGTCCAGCCTCATCACAAGGTCAGTGCAGATTTGAGTTACATCACAGATCTTCTCAAACCTTCATGTTATATAGGTCATCGATATGTGTGCGGCACCTGGGTCCAAGGTAACATTTTAACTACCGAACCAACGTGAATATTAAATCTCGACAAAAGACAGCTCAACTACTCGAAGCGCTACATGCAAATGATACTGTCACCGCAACCTCAAGTCCGCATGGTCTCCTTATCGCCAACGACAGCGATTCCAGACGCACCCATCTTCTCATCCACCAATCCGCCCGTCTGCCAAGCACTGCTTTCATGGTCACCAACCTAGATGCGTCGATCTATCCGATCATTCGATCGACTGCGACAGATACACGTCGCTCGGTCAAAAAGACCCCGAGTCAACTCTTCTTCGATCGCATCCTTTGCGACGTTCCATGCAGCGGAGATGGGACACTGCGAAAGAACATTGGTATATGGAAACGTTGGCAGCCCTTGGACGGGAATGGGTTGCATGGGTTCGTTCGACCAGATTCGCCCTTCTGAACCTCTGACGATGTTCTCCAAGACTTCAAACTCGCATCCTCCAACGCGCCATGCGCATGTTGGAGCCCGACGGTCGCATCGTCTACTCCACCTGTTCCTTGAACCCCGTCGAAAACGAAGCCGTTGTCGCTGCTGCTCTGAATTCCCATCCAGGTAAGCACGGTCGTGTGATCTCCCTTTCGACCTTTTTTCCGTACCTTTGAACAGAGTTTGAGCTGGTGGACGTGTCGTCCCAACTGCCCGGGTTGGTTCGTCGACCCGGGATCACGAATTGGTTGCCAACGGTCGACCGATCCATCGACACTTCGTACCCCTCCTGGATATCCTACATTGAAGCACTACCTGAAAACCAGCGCGCTGAGTCTAAAATGTTCGAGACTCATTGGCCTCCTAGCAACGCAAGTGCGCTGAACCTGGAGCGCTGGTATGTAACATAGGACCCCGCCAGAGTCGCATATATGCTGACCGCGAGGCGTTCCTTCGATTCAGCGTACGCATATACCCACACCTCCAAGACACTGGCGGATTCTTCGTTGCTGTTTTGGAGCGCAAGGATAGCTGTCGGCCGTCCCAAAGTAAACAGGCAGGGTAAAATTATATCTGCCCCTCTGCGATGTAGTATTGACAGCCCCCCAGGAAACGCGTCGCAGAAGAGCCAGAAACGACCATCCCAGAGAGCAAAAGGCTCAGGCTGGAAACCGACGTCGCCTCAAACGACCCCGATGCCGTGCCGAGCGCGAGAATGTCGTCCCCCGAGTCGACCACAGCCATCGAAGTCTCTGACGCCATGATCGCCGACGATGTCGATGAGCCAGCGGAACCAGCCGCCGGGCCCTCGCACGCTGCGTCCACTGCACACACGTCCAAACCTCGCATCGCCGACTCCTCGTTCAAAGAAATGCCTTACACCATTTTGTCCCCCGACGACCCCGCGCTCGCGACCTGCCTGTACGAGTCCTTTTCCTCTCTCTCTCTCTCTCTCTCTCCCTCCCACAACTCACACCACCGAACAGGAACCAGCTCAACCTCACCCCCTCCTTCCCCACCACCAACGTCCTCGTCCGCAACCCCGCCGGCGACCCCGTCCGCTCCCTCTACCTCGTCAATGACCTCGTCAAGTCCGTCCTCGCACACAACGACTACACCCGCCTCCGCATCATGACGAGCGGTACCAAGGTCATCACGAAACAAGAAGCCGGGCGCGGGATGGACGCGCAGTTTCGTATACTGGGCGAAGGACTGCCGGTCGTGCTCCCGTACGTCGACCCGGCGTCGATCATGACGGCGGACGTGCGGACGCTGAGGACGTTACTGAGCACGTATTACCCGCTGTGTGCGTCGTTTGAGGAGCCGTTCCGGTCGGCGATCGAGGCGAGGGGTGAGTATTCGCCACCGAGTTGGCGCGTCGTTCCTTGTTTTTTTCGCTAACGTGCCTTCTCGTCCCGTAGGTACGGGGAGTCACGTCGTGCGTTTTCCCATCTCGCCTTCTCTCGATACGACGTAAGGCCGTGTTCGTTTCGTCCGGTTTTGAGCTTCGCACTTATTATACGCCGTACAACCGCTCTCATTAAGCCTCTCGCGCGATCTCATGCTACCCCTCTGGAAATCCAACGTCTCAGTCACACTCATGATCGACAAGAAAGCAAAGAGGTGCGTGAATATCGCTCGGAACCAGATGTTCCGCGCCCGACTTACGGTTGTGCAGTGCGCTCAGTCTCCGTCTGTTTGGGGAGGACGTGACCATCGCTGCCCGCGAAGCTAGCAAGACGAAGAGACTGACAGCCTCCGCGGGCCCCTCGAATCAAACAGAACAGCCCGAACCCGAGTCCGAGCCAAAAGCCGAAATCGACAAGGACGACTATGTCGATGAGGACGAGAACGAGAACGAGAACGACGCCATGGACGCAGAAGAGCAAGATAAGTAGCGGACGGATGCTTGTGTATGTACGAACTAGACAGCGACTACAGTATGTAGATATGCAACGAAAACAGTGTCCTGAGACGAACAAGGAAAACAACAAAACTACACTCATAAAGAGGACATCATCGACTGCACCCACGCGTTGCCCTCAATGCGCGGTCGGAACGTCTCGACGCACCGACGCAGTTCCTCGAGCTGTGCGTCCGCGGAGACGTCCTCCATCGCCACATCCTCGCCGTCCGTGCCCTCGGTGGACTCTGCCTGTGCCCACGAACGGAGGAGCTCTTCGACGATCTGAATGCCCTCCTCCATCACCTCGTCCGAGTGCTGTGGCTCCGGATGTTGGCCCACCGCAAAGTCCTCGAGCTCGTCCGCCTTGCGTTTCGCCAGCTACAGAACACGCGCGTGAGGACGCTGTTCGTGTAGTGGAGAAGCGAGCACTCACCTTGACGACGTTGTCGGGAAAGTTGGCCAATTGGGCCACGTGAATACCGAAGCTCTGGTCCGAGACGCCTGGCAGCGCGAGTAAGCACGCGTCTGGACACGGACAAGGGGGCAAGACAATGGCTCACCAGGCTGGACCTTGTACAGGAGTGTAATGTCCCGTTCTTGCGATCCCTCCTCTTGTCCCACGTGTGCGACGACATGCAAGTTCTTCACGTGGGGAATCTCTTGGTCGAGCGCCGTGAGCTCGTGAAAGTGGGTCGCAAAGAGACAAAAAGCCCGAATCTTGGAAGCGATGTGTCTATCAAAAGCATGGACGTCAGCGCGTCACAAAACGGTTGAGAACTTGGAGTACTCTGAGATTGCCCACGCGAGCCCGAAACCATCGTAAGTCGATGTTCCTTTGATATGGCCATGAGCGTTTGGAGGCCCAACGGGCATGTATCATGCTTACCTCTGCCAAGTTCATCAATGATGATCAATGAGTCCTTTGACGCAGACTACGAGGAATTAGCGAAATAAGTGGATCGAGGCAAGTAACTCACCCGAAGGATCGACGCAGTCTCGAGCATCTCAGCCATAAACGTGGAGACACCTTTGAGCTGCGAGTCACCGGCGCCTACACGGCAGAGGATGGAATCGAATATGGGGAGGGTGGCCGAAGAACAAGGAACGAAACATCCGGTCTGGGCCATGAGGGCTATCACGCCGACCTAGAAGTCGCTTAGTTCGCTCGATACTGGAATAACAGCATTTGTCACCTGTCGGATGTATGTGCTCTTTCCACCCATATTTGGTCCCGCTATAATGACAATCGCGACGATGAGCGGCGTTCACGCAGAAGGGGCACACCGTACTAATAATTTGGAATTCCCCCTCTCCTTTGACCATGTCAACGTCATTTGGAATGAAGCTAATTTCGTCTTGAACCTCTAGACAAGGGTGTCGTGCATCGTTCAACATGAGACTGCTCTCGCCTTCAGGTTGCGATTTGTGTCAGCGATCCGACAAAGGAACTGCAGGTGGCTTGCCTTTCTCGGAGACGGTTGGCTTGACATACGGTTCCGGGGCATTTATCGAGACATGTGCAAAGCTGTAAGAACAAAGGTCAGAGTAGATCAGGCGAAGCATCAGAAACGAACCTAATTATGACATCCAAGTGCGCAAGAACATGATCCAATTTCTCCAGAACGGGAGTGTATGTCGCTACACAATTTGTCGGCAATGGCGGACGTGTAGGATGGTACATACTCACACGCGATGTTGACGACCTCTTTCACAAGTCCGGACTGAGTACGCTGATACTCGTCGTTCGTCTCTTGGTAGTCTGTCGCAAGACTTTTCAACGTCTTGGTCGTAAAATATACCCCGGACTTGATTGTTCCGAGTTCAATGTATTTCTTGCTTTTTGCCATGGCTTTTGCATCCTAGGAGAGTAGTGTCAGCGCCAGCATATCCCATGAACAACACAGGGAACCTACATTTTTTGTGAGTCGGAAGCAATAACCATATGTTGACGAGTTTTCCAAATGCAGTTTCTTGTCGAGCTCAAATCCGAGGTCGTTTGCCGCGGCACGGTGCTCGGCGTCCAATCCATCTCTTGCCTAGTGAACAATAATCAGTTATTTGTTTGGCTGTCTAGGCATTGAACTCTCACCTCCATGAGCTTAGCGGCCAACCTTTGCAAACCCTCGTCATACTCTGGTTTGATGGTATATGTATGTGTATCGAGAGACGCAAGATCGAGAGTGGTCTCCACCATATCAGAGTATTTCGAGAGATTGTCGGAGAGGTTCTGTTTGGATGGGATCAAAATTCAGGACACCCATAGAGACAAAGAGACATACCCTGAAGGGTCCCAGGTATACCTCTTCTACGAGTTTTCGGTGTGCCTCGTGTTCGTATTGAGTAGCGTTGAGGGTTTCGACGAGACCGGGTAACTATTGAAAG
>JBBPPY010000513.1:0-20843 GCA_038092195.1 Leccinum barrowsii
GCCAATATTGGCAACCGTAACGCATAACGCAGCCTGCGTTGCTAAGCTCGGGGTTAGGGGTACCCCGTAACGCACCCCCGGGCGTTGCCTCCATACAGAAGGCTACAGTATGTGATAGTGCCAGTGTCGTATCGCATTATAACCGACCGTCCACAAGGAAGCCTTATTACCTAAATTGCCGTACGAATATCTGTATCAGATAGGCTCATAAAGCAACAACCATCGAAGGCGAAGCAAAACATGCACCCGCTTATTCTCCTTTCGTCGTCTCTTCCATAACAAGGACGGTCTAGTACGCTCGATCAGAGTTGTCAAGAACTGATCGAGGGGTATTATGTCACTTCCTAGTGATTCCGAATCATGACATGTGTGGCATGAGCGATAACTGTGGAATTGGTGCGTCGTTGTTCTTCGGCAGTCCCGATAGGCAGCTACAGCCACAGCGCACCTGAGTTGAATCAAGTTTAGCCTGGACTCAGAGGCGGCCAGGAAGGACCCATGGGCCATGGCCAAAGAGTCGTCTGCGATATACATCGGCCAGGCCGATCTTTCTTCAAGGGGGAATCCGCCCACAGGTTTCCAACGACGCATCTGGATTTGTGGCTCGATCATGGGCGCATGCCGAACTATATGTACTATAAAACAGGTTGACGTCGCCGCTGACGTCCTTGGATCGATCCGACGTCTGGAAACGAATGTGACACCAGTACCTAGCCTGACCAAGAAACAATGACAACGACATCTCAAGTATGATCGATCGATACCTCCAACTTAGAACTACTGAGAAGAAAACTTGGGATATTGATCGAAACGTTCAAATCGGACCTTTTCAAGCTCGATGCACGAGGCAGCATTATCTCGATCTAGCGAGTCGAGTGCTTATGCGTTCGTGGAGCTAAAGTCGAGGCGTGTTCGATTATCTAAATCAGCGCTCCCGACGCGAACTGCGTCCTGATATTTCACTGATCTCAAGATTCCTTGATTGACCCCAATACCGTTTTGTAACAGTAGATGCTCGGGATAAAGGAAAGAAGAACGGGTACGTGTGGGAAAGGGTTGATGATTTGAAGAAGACAGACAGAACGAGGGCGGCGGCGAGCAAGGACGGATCGGAGCGACGGACGGAGAACTCGAGATTGGACCGAGAGAGAATCAGAGCAAGGAAATCCACTGGCATTCGGGCTGCTGGGCCCTCGTATATGCGCAGTACATTATGTGAGGGGTTCAAAGTCGAGAGGGGAAAAAAACCGCGGAGTGAAGAGGTCCGCTGGCGTCCTGTGAGGCATCACTGAGCAGATCGGCGCGTAGCCGGACCGGGATTCTGTCATCAATGATAACAATCAAGGCGATAAGATATAAACAAATAGCGGGCCGCAGGCATCGCGTTCGATGATTCCTAGATCATGACGATGGGCGGCTTGATATGATTGTTCCGGCATCGCCGATCAGAGACAGGTACAACACGGAGAGGTGAGAAGCGATCAGGAATCATTCGTCTTACCCCTGGCGCCCTTGTTACACTTGTAAAGTTTGGTCGCAGGAAGTAAAGCGGCATGAAGCACAGGCTCTTATGGAGATTTGTGTGTTCTTGGGTGGTTTCTGTTGACATCTTTATGAGGCTGCGGCGTAAATTCGTGGCCATTTTCGTGAAATCCGCAGTTACAGCACGCCGAGGCGCTGCTACTCGTGCCTCATGCAGCCTATAAACGAAAGCTCGTACCACTCTCTGACATTTGCCCGAAGAAATTACGAGACTTGTTATCGATAGCGAAACACGTTGAAAGATTGCTTACTTACAACTTCCTCTTGATTAGCGATCGGAGACTATGCTGCTAAGTTTGCCACGAGGCAAATCCTGGATGAACTGAGTCTTAAGCTTGCAATGAATATTTTCAGAATCCATTCGTCCTAGATCTGAGGGTGAGGGCATTGTAATGTCTACATCGCCTTGAACATAGCCATCCTTGATTCCCATCAACCATGACTAGATCAAACGTACACACTGATTTTTCAGCAATGGACAGCACGCCGACTAACCATCAATACACTTACGCTACCACATAGCTTCCATAGAACGACCCGTAAGGATATATCATATGTGTGTGCTTGGATGAAGTCTACACCGGTCCGAGCACAGTCCGACTCAGAACATCGTGGGCACGCCAAGCAAAGGCTTCATATGAAAGTGGTCCAGCCAATGTGAATGAAAACATCCGAGTCAGACAGCTGAATGTGCGCGTGTAAGTCGTTGTTGCCAATCCCAAAGACTGGAAAGCAACTCTCGGTCGAGAACGGCGGCATCTTCGAGGCTGAGCGAGTCTATGATACACCCATAATGATGGAAAGGGCCTTGGGTGTGAACAGAAGGCTCGGGGCTAGACCCTCCGAGTCACAGTGGCCTGTGCTTGGCCAGGTCAGGGCAACTCGTAGATTGCGCGTGTTGAGGCGTGTCAGGGGTCCTTTAATCAGGTTCAGGGTCCGCTCAGTCACAATCAAGTTACATACAGTAACATACTACTACAGTCGAACCCCTCCTAACACATACCAGGTATATCCCATACCCCCTCATAACACATACCTTTTTGGCTTTCCCGAGTTCGTTTGCAGTGATTTTGTACCTGTACTCCATAACCCATAATCCATACGAAATTTTGATGTCATAACCCATACTTATTGGTGGGTGGACCTGAATGATGGCCAATTTCGGTAACGGGATGTCGGAATTTGCTCACGACACTAAATTTTCCTTGACTTTTACCCCATGAAACCTCTCGAGATCCTTGAAAAAGGCTTAGCAAAGCTTCGTCGTCAGGTGGAAGGCC
This sequence comes from Leccinum barrowsii, assembly GCA_038092195.1. Classification (NCBI taxonomy): domain Eukaryota; kingdom Fungi; phylum Basidiomycota; class Agaricomycetes; order Boletales; family Boletaceae; genus Leccinum; species Leccinum barrowsii. The sequence goes on from JBBPPY010000513.1 coordinate 2,823, forward strand.
GGAAAGCCAAGCTCGAGGCTGAGCTGAGTGCTGGCAAACCCATATCTGACACAGACCAAGAGTGGTTGGATGGTCCTGGAAGAGATGCAGGGCATGAGAGATACCAAAGTGACAGATTTTTTTCCTCATAAATAGTTTCATTTCATTTAGTAGAATGCCTCTCCTAGAGCCTAGAGTACTACCATACTAATACTACCGTTTAATAGTTTTGCTTCTTCGAACTCGGAAATATGGCCCTCCCACAGAACCCATACACCCTTATAACCCATACCTTAGAGGCTCTCCCGAGGGGTATGGGTTATAAGGGGTTCGACTGTAACGCCAGTGCCGGAGCGTTAAAAAGTCCGTTTGTCACATTGAGGGTCCTCTCGGGGCCGGTGGATGTCCGAGCCATACATTGTGTTTGGGGTTCTTTGTGTCACATTGAGGGCCCACTTGTGCGCATTGAGAGTTAGCTCGGGTCCGGCAGTGCCACATATGATACCGTGACTCATCGCATTCCATGTGGATCGATAAAGTGCCACAGAAGTCGAACAAGCGAGACCACCAACAAATGAAATGCACGGTACTACCACGGTCGGCCGCCGAGGCGAGAGAATGTGTGAGTGCGTGTGCGGGATCGCCTGTCCGCGTCAGGTATATAATAAGACACCTACATGAACCACTCGACAGCTCAGCAGAGGAACCAAACGAGCCTCTCGAGGGAGAGTGAAATGCAGATCCGAGCTTACGAAGTGACAGAATTCGGAACTAACAGTGACGAGGGCAGAAGGATCAGCCGAATGCCTGGAGAACTTGAGGCCGGTCGATGGGAACTCACCGGGGATACCTAGTCACGAGGCAGATGCACCGAGGAGCTCAGCACAAAGCAACGTTTAGAAGGTCAGAGAACAGTGCGTGAGAGGCTAGAGAGGACGACTGAGAACACAAACGGCCTCGGATACCATGGGACATGAGACAGGGGTAACAGCGGCGAGTACGAAAAAGAAGTCGCTAGTTGGAGGTAAGATGAAGACGCGAGAAGATATGAGGGACTGGAAAACCGCCCACGGAACTTGAAGGCCTCACCGTATTTGGATGAACTAATAGAATCCGAAATAAATAATCATCGCAAACCGTCACATATATACCTGGGCGTATAACCGAGCGTGAAGCAGGAGAAGCGCATGCGTGGAAAAACATGCTGGTTAGGACGCCACGCAGATACGCGGAGAGGCAGAAGCAGGCCGAAATCACCTGAGAAAATGAACTTTGTGAAACTTTGTGCTTGTTGGAGGGAAAAGGGTGTGCAAGCACTTAACTGGGGAGTGGCCTTCGCCTGGAACTTTGTTAGATATATCAAAATTCGTTAGTTAGTAACCGTGCGCCATGCGCCGTTAATGGGGACGTGACCACTCGCAAGCAGGATTAAAAGAGCGTTCCAAGAGACATATTGTCCAAGTCTAGCAGGCCACGGGACTAAGAGAAAGGGGACCGAGGTAGTATATGTCATGATGAATGAAAGCAGGAGCGAGGAAACCACACGATCGTATCAAGTCGGAGATACCGGTCCGACACAGGGGAAGATTTCATGAGAGAAACTGGAAAGAGGGTGTGAGTATTTATAAAATCGAAGTCGGTTCATGGGAACAGTATCAGACTGTTCCGTTCCACCCACCGATATGAGTTCGTGGTCGTGGTCAACAGTTCTATTTGTCCAGCTGTTTTCCGAAGCGGCACCGCCATAGATCTGGTAATGACTGACGTCACGCTGCCCATAATAGTATGTGACTAGACTTTTGTGCGGGAAGCCGGTCAAGATGCAACACAAGTTCTGGTCACAGTATTCGTTGATCGGCGTGACGTGGTACACGTACGCGCGAGACTTGTGCCATCATCCTCGCAACCTTTGAACTGCCACTTTGCAACCTTTCCAAGTCGAAACGGAAGTCAGGGACACGAAGCGCCTGTTATCAAAGATCACCGCGATTGCTATGTTCCGGATGGCTCAGCGCTGAAGTTCGGAACTCACCATATGACAGGGTACCAGGTGGTCGCATCTCAGTCAGGCAGTCTGAACGAGCGGGTGAACTGTGGCCAAAGGGTGTTTTTCAAAATCAAGGTGATTTAATGTTGTGGTGCTCGCTGATTATGTAGCGCCAAGGTCCATCTGTGCCTTATCAACACAGGCGCGGATCCAATGCGAGTCTTCTTGCGCCAGCCTCTTCGTACAATCGGGGAGTGTTGAGCCACCAATGCTGGCAGACCATTCCCTAAATCGACGTCATGCACTCGGCTTGGATGGAAATGGCTGACTTCATCTTGGCAGCGGTGGCCACTCATGCCTCAAAACAAATGCCCGCTGATGATATTGGTGCGCCCTCGAGCTGCACCACCGTAGGGGGTTATATATGCATCATGAATGTGGTTTGTGGTTGGCAATCGATAATCTCGCGTTTTGGTGTCCGCATCGGACAAGTTCCACGTTGGGAATGCATGGCCCTACAATGAGCCCGCCGGTGTCTCAAACAGCACCGACACTGTATTGATTCATATCATGACGACGTCAACAAATGGATTGGCTGCGCAACTTGCCTCGTTTTGAGAAACGTTGTTGGTTGTTTCAAGTCAGACAATTTCACTCTTCGACTCGATATCTTTGCACCCCACTTTGAATTTGAAGCTGAAGTTTGAACGCCGCAGAATCTGAAGGCCGGGCCGGGTCCACGGGTTGCGCAGACCTACAATGAGGGAAACGTCAACGATACACCATGTGTGTTATATTAATAGTAGATACTTAGTATGATCAGATTAATCCATAAATGAAGTGTCACAATTCCCCTGAACCAACAACACGCTCCGTCCCCGTGATCGCGACGAACCACAGCTCCATAGATCCATGTACTTCTCACCCGCTTCTACTGCCCCCACCACCTACGTAGACGCCCTCGGCGGTCATGACAGCCGCGTAACCACCGGGTGTTAACATAGCGACGTTTCCCGCGGGTGTTGCGCTTGTCGTGAAGCCTGTGTGGGTACGGTAAAGAGCGCGAGTAGAACCCGAGGAAGAGGAGTGCGTGGACCAGAAGGAATCATAGGTGAGTGCGGCAGGAGCAATGGGCGTCGGCGCAGTGGGCATGGGTGCCGTAGGGGCGGCGGCGGACGTGGATGTCGTGCTGGGGGCGGGTGGCTGAGCAGGGTGGATTGGCGGGGAACCAGGAGTCGACGTGCCGAGGGGGGATTGAGAGTATGCAGCAAAGGAAAAGGCGGGTTGTAGATGGCTCCCGGCGGGTTGCGAGAGTTGAACGTGGTTTGGAAAGACACCGGGGGCGGATTGGGAGGCGGAGGTGGATGTCCCAGACGTAGTTGGGAGGATGGTCGCCGAGGGTTGACGTGACAAGGACTGGGGCTGCGAGGGCGAGGGGATCTGAACCTGCGCTTGGAGTTGTGCCAGACGTGCCAGTATGTTGGGATCCGACAGGTCAAATGGGGTCGAAGAAGGGGCGACAGGTGCGGGTGTGGGTTGGAGGGTGGGGTATAACTGAATCTGTGAGGCAGGCTTGCCCTCGGCGTGTTCTGATGGCGATTGGGAGGACGGGGAGACATGATCGGAAGAAGCATCGTTGGCCGCCGGCGACGGCCCCGCAGTTGGGACATTCACCCCAGATGGTGCTGTGGACTGGAGCACATGAGTCTCGATGGGGAGAGGCGCAGCAGAAGGCGTAGGTAGATGGATTACGGTCGCATAATGGGGTCGCTGTCCTGCACTTTGTCGCATATTACGCAAATGGGAGTGATGAAAGTAGAGGTTTTCGACCTCGTTGAGATTTTGACGTTGCTACATAAGAGTATACAGTGAGCACGACATGAATCCAAGCACAAATGTGTGTCACTCACCCAGCCGTGCTCAACCTTGAGTTTGGCATATTGAAGACGCATTTGGAGTTGTTTTGAAAGCTGGCATGATAACGTCGGGGATGAGTGGAAAGCGGAAGTAAAACGATGTGACATACGTGGTTAGCCTTTGCTCGTTCAAGCGTTTGCCTTCTTTTCTTTTGTTCAAGCTCATTTGGTTGAGGAGATGTCACAACCATCTCTTGAAGTGAAGCTTGGTTCGAACGAAGTGGAGAAAAAGGCAACTCGACTTCAACTGGCCTAACAGCCAATCACAAATCACATTCTGAGACCAGACGGGATTCCACCGTTGACGAGGACAGTCATCTATGCATCCCGCCGATAGGTGATACTACAATACCCTATGCCCAGTTTCTGAGGTACCAGAACCGCTTATCCAGCTCACAGAATGACCGCCCTGAAGACTGCCGCGAAGAGAAGAATGTAATTTCGATAACAAATGGTGACCGTAAACCACTGAGTGACTGAGTGACTGGCGTGGCTTATTCATTCATTTTCATTGACGTACAAGTACTCGCCCTCTCAGGTCTGAGAGTCTGAAGCCCCTGAGGAGGCGCCGCGTCGAGGATCGTCACGCTGCACAGAAGCAATCTGCGGCCAGGTCTGCCCGTGTTCACATTTTGAGAACAGGAGTCCTGGCCTACTCATGGTGTGACGCGGCCATGACACCGAGACCAACGACACCCATGCATGCAATGACATATAAAAAGCTTTACAGCAAATGTCGACTGCGCTGATCAATGTACAATAAGGCAGTGGCCAGTGCTGTTGGCTATAAACGTCTGCATTGCTATAAATATCTACACTAAGCAGGTCCAGGACGTTCATATCTCGGCCCCTAGCAGCTACCGTGTTCGCCGATCAAAGCTTGTGCAGCATGATCAACGCCTGAGCCAGGGGTCATCAATGATATCGTAGGACCGATTTAGCACCGAATCAAGCGAGGTCGGACAAAGGGTCGGACCCATCGGAGTCAAATCCATATAACATATGAACCTGTTCCTGACCTTAGATGACTTCGAAGAGGTCGATGGGTGTTGCAGCGTCGAGCCTAGGCCTGCAAGTTGGGCTATGCCCCCCGTCCGAATTCCCAGGGACAACCTGAATGGGACGAGAGCGGCAGATGTCGCGACGTGGATTGTTGAATGTGTTCCAGCAGAAGCCCGGTTGATTGTCCGCGCGTTGGTTGTTTCGTGCGGAGGGAGTGCATGCTTAGTAGCACACGGCCGCGGAGACGTCAACGCGTCAACGCCGGCAGATGGGAGTAGCCGGTGAGAGTGTCATAGAACAGGAATTTATAACAAATTAAATAACAATCGTAGTCTGTCACCGATCTGCGGGTCGAACGAGGCTGAGCCCCGACTCCTCCGAGAGCGATTTAAACATCCTTTGGAACCTTTCGCCGTTATTATAATGGTCGCGAGCGAAGCTACATATTACCAGGATCCATCACTATCGATATCACGCATCACGTTCGCGTGGTTAGGGCTACGGAGCGGAAGCGAGTCGCCGCGCAGCGCTCTGGTGACAGCTTAGAAGTACATACAGTACCATGTGCCGCGGTGGCGGGATGACTTGTGCACTTGGCATCCAAGTTGATCAGCCTCAAGTTTGACCCTCAAATGGAAGCTGTCTGTTGAACAAGACTAATAACCACTTCAAGTCTAGTGCTTCGTGCCTTGTCCGCTAACGACGGCAACGCTCGTACCTCACTATGCGCTAACTTTGCACTCCGCAAGATCTCAATCAAGATTCCTGTTCAACTTCACACACAGAGTGAGAGAGCGAGTGAGCGAGGGAGAGATAGTGAATCTCTTGCAACTACGGCCGTTTTCGGAGCTCCGGTTGGCTTGCGGAAGCTTATCACTACTGGTTGGCGACCCGGCTAACGTCCTCGGCTTGCAGATATGTTACCGAACAATATTATTGACTTCGGCTCAGATCAACAATTCGACAGGCTATGCACGGCATAGGCTGAGAAATTCGGTTTGGGGTACATACCAGTTTCAGGTGTTTACGGCCGATCGAGATGAGTGATCTGCCTCGAGGCGCCCCGTACAAGTTCACGCGTTCATCATCGGGTCTTCACCCCTTCCAGGGTTTTGTTTTTTCCCTGCAGGTCCCGATTGAGTACTTATCGAGCTTGCGTATACATATTTCTAACTTCGCTTCCACTCATTGGCATCCCCTTAGCTCACCGCGTCCAACTTCCTGGTGGTCCGCGTCTGCGATGGCGACCGTCCAAGTTGCGTCGGCCGCATCCGCACAGGCAAGTCTTATCTCGCCGGTCTGGGCGTTGCGTAAGTACCAGTGTTGCTCACCTTCTATCTCTTACTTAGGGCCGCACTCCGCGCGTTACTACGTCGTGGGCTCCCCCAAGTGGAGTAATACATTCCCGTCCGTGGCGTTCTTCGCCCCTCGCTGGCCCTGCGTTCTCGAGACTGCCTACCATCATCTCAGAGTCGTCCGAAGAGTCCCACGAAGACGACCTCAGTGATGACACGAGTGCCCGGCTGCATTCCCTATCCCGCTCGCCATCTTGGTCTTCAATCGACGCCGCTTCCGTCGCCGCCTCTGCATCCGGATATGGGTCCGGATATGGTTCCGGGAACACCAGTTTGTCGGCGCTGGCCTTGTTCGATGGCGAGTCGAGCGCATCGTCGGTCTCCTTGTTTACCGGCACCACTGGTACGAGTGTCCACGGCGGGGCTTCGTCCTCTCAGGGTCACGTCGTCGGAACCCGTCCGGCGCGTTTGACGAAATCACACTGGGGGCGTCGCTCCCTTCCCCCCGGGGAGATGCTCGTTGTACCTCCGCCTCGTGCACGGACTGCCCAACATGACCGTTCACGTCCGTTGTCATTTCCTGATGTGCCCACGTCAAGTTCGATACCTCAGGTATATTCGCGGGATTCTCGTTTCCAGTCCGACCACAATACCCACAAACAGCCTCCCTCCGTATCACGTGACCCTACTTCCAACTGGATGTCTTCCTCTCCCTTTGGCCCGGGGACGACTCCAAAGTTCTCGAGGCTTTCGATGGCCTCCCCCGCCGTCGTAATGCCTCTCAGTGCCAAAGAATATCGTAAGAGACAGTCAAGGGATCTACATGGGAAAGGAAAGGCAATAGAACACACATCCTCTTCCAATCACGTCACCTTTTCTGACAGCTCTAGGTCTGCTGCCATCCAAGGCGTCCCGCTAGTCACGGTTTCCCCACCCCCGTCGGAGGACACTCATCATACTCATTCCTCGTCGTCGCTACACGGTGACTTTCGAACTACGCCACAGCCTCACGTCGGCCATGCCCACCCGAAACCTTTTCCACAGCAGCGCAGACTTACGCAGAAGCACAAACGACCCCGTCCGCAACCAAACGCTCCACCTCAACCCTCCCCTCTCAGCGGCCAACCTCCCATCTCTCCCAAATCCTCCTCAGGCACCTTCGTCTCTTTCGCTTCTACCCTGGATGGCAACACTCCTTTCCCCCCCACGCCACAATCAGCGTCCGCCCCCACAGATGATCCAAATGCCAACAGTACCGTTCCACCTGCCCGTCCCCGCCCCCGCCTTCGTCGCAAATCGTACCCCGAACGCGTTTCTAATGGCGCCCGGCTGAGCCTTCTCGAAGCCATGGACCATCTCTCCCAGGAAAACACCTCCTTGCACCGTTTGTCAGGCATGTCCCAGACCGACAATATAAATCGGCTTTCGGTAGCCTCTGAAGGGAGCGGCCAAACCTTGTTTTACGATATCGCTCAGTCTGACGAGGGCGGGTCTGGTCAGCGTATGTCTGGCTTGCGCACCAAGAGCTTGGAGGATATCTCTACCTCGCTTAGCCTTACAGTTCACCGCGACGGCGATGGCACCACAATCAAGGCAAAACGTAACGTGCGCACAGTGCGGATCTCAGATACGGTCGAGGTGTCGCCCGCTCCAGTACATCGTCCTCGGAAATTGACCAAACCACGTCGGGGATCAGTACAAGGCCCACCATCCAAGCGGGGAGCAGTGAAAGATACAGAAGCACAAACACAGACCCAGACCCACGAGCGTCGAACATCATTGTTGCCGTGGAGGTCGAAGGCATCGGGAAACAACAAGAATGGTTCAGTTGTCGCTCTTTCTGTGCAGACTGTGAGTGCACCTGAGAAGACTGGTGGAGACGGCGACTCGCCGATGCCTACCAAGGCTTCCGTGCACTCTAATGCGACCACTTCTCCTCCGCTCGTTCCCAGCTTGCCTTCCCCCTGGGAGACCGGGTCGGACCGAGGTCCCAAGATTAGCCGTTCACACTCGCCAAAAACGTCTTTGGATATCCCAAGGCCAGTTCCGGTGACGACCCCGGACTCGGAGCCCGAATCATTGCCATCAATATCTCGTCGTAAATCCCGCCGTTACAGCTTCTCATTCTTACCTTCATCCGCATTTCCCCGCTCTAAGCGCGAGAATCACGATACCGCCCATCGCAGTCTTGATAACAAGTCTAAGGAGAGTGTCGGACATGTCGAGAGTGGCACGGATGGCACCTCGATGAGTATCCGTACCGTTACCCAGGACAGTCAAAGTACCATCATCCCGGCCTCTCCGGAGTTCTACAATCTGACCACTTCGGCGTCCTCTGGTCGTCTTGCTGGGTCCAGGCGGGGGACGAGTTCGTCTGCCGTGCCGATGTTGCGACGGTTGAATGCGCAGGAAGAGGCCACGCCGGGGGCACCATTGCAGAGCGATTCAGACGACCAGGGTGGCTCTACGCCAAGCTTGATCACCAATGGGAGCTCGGGAACGTCCTCGAGTCTCCCTCGCACATTAACACCTCCTTCCTTTCCTGGTGGTGGTGGGCTATCCGTACCACGGCCATCCGGACTCAAGGAATCTTCTACGGACACGTCCGAGGAGGATTCGGATGATGTGATCGGACCGGGCAGGAACTCGAGGATGTGTGTGCATCACAGGCAAAAGAGTCCTTTGGCCCGTGCTAGTCTCGTCATTACCGCGGTGGAAACGACCGAGGAGGAAGAATGGGTACATTTGCATCCGATTCCGAGCGTAGGTCCAAATCTGAGTCCGAGCTCATACCATGGGTCGCGTCCTGGCACCTCGTGTTCGTCCCTAACGTCGGCAACGGAGCAGTCAGAATCGTACGTCTCGTTTAGCACCGCCGACCCCGCCTCAACTGCGTCGTCATCTTCGTGTTCGAGATCACCGTCGCTGGTGATGGGTGGTGACGCACGGGATCAGGTGGCGTCCCATGGGGATGATGAGGTCTACGCATGTGCACTGTGTGGGCATTACGTTCCTCGAGCAGCACAGCTCTCATCTCCGGCGTCCAATCGGCTGGAGATGCATCCGATGTTCACGGTCCCCCTCTTGACAGTGCCCCCGTCGACTGTATCCTTGGTGGAGACCCATCCTCGGTCTATGGGTAGAGTGCGCTATGGGGGTGGTCGAAAGAGCAAGGGACAGGTGTCGCTCCCTTCTGCCAGTTTTCCACTTTCAAGGCAAAGTCGCAATCACGTGGACACGACTGCGCACGTCGATGTCAATGGATACCTGTCCGAGTCTGGCACGACGATGTCTACAAAGACAAGGGCTGGGCAGACGGCTATGGAGACGATTGACAGCACGATGACGCCAGCGCCACTGGCATCTCCGACCAAGATGAGGAAGCGTCATCGGCCACAGACAGCGCCGGCAGGGACAGGGGGAGCCCTCAAGTTTATAGAGGAGGTTACGGCTCAGCGCGCACGCGAGGCGAGCGTGGATGTCCACGGGACTGAAAAGCAAGATCGCTCCTCGAAGTCCAGGGCCCGGGGTGGTGAATCCAGATTCAAAATGCTACTCAAGGAGCTGTTGAGGTGGCGAAGGTGAATGGACTTTTTGGGTACGTGGTGTTGTTTCGTGGCGGATAGTGATGTGCTGACGATCTCTGGTTCAGATGTCGGTCGGATACCTCTTGACGCATAAATCTTGTTATAACGACCCTTTCGATTTTGACTTTCATCCATATTTTGACTTAGAAACGTGCGCGACTGACTGACGGGATATTTCTTTCTTTAATTTTTTGTGATGCGCGTTGAAAATACCTTGACCCACATTTGCCACGTTCATTGGATGCCCACCTGGCCACGTCTCACCATTTATCTTTTCGCTTGATCCTTCTTGGCTTGATACCGCGCATAATGTACGTATGTCAGGCAGTACACGTGTGGTATTTTGAAATAATCGGGGTAGGGCAGTTTAACAAAGCCTGCATGCTTGTATTCTGAATAATTGCAGGCCAACCTGCTGTAGTAGTTGCATGTATTGTAACATATATTTACTTTGGATTTAAAGGAATTATACCTCTCTTTGAACGTCGCTCCGTGTGCTACGAGGAGAGGGTGGTAGTGGTTGAGAGTGGGAGCGCAAAGCGCTCTCCGGCCCGGGACGGGAGCCCGAGTTGCCGGGTATGGTGAGCTGCGAGGTGGGTAGGAACACCGAAACGGGCTCGGACGAGCGCTGCACCGGATGAGCGACGTGGTGGAGGCGAGAGAGGAAGCGGCGAAGCGGTGCCTCTCGCTTGTATCGGTACTGTGGCTTCACTCGTGCCTCAGTCCGACCCATTAATACTGTTTCCGATCTCTTCTGGCAGCTCAATTGCAATAGTTCTTCCTCAAATGACTGGCCAAGCGAAAGGCGACTTGGCATAAAGATATGCGGATACTCATGAACCTCGATTCGCGCCCAAACCCTTGGCAATGACGTTGTGTATTATCATAGCACTGATGCATGGTATCCTGCGATCGGACCCCTAGTACGTTGTGTACTAGGGAAGTGCGCTATCACAGGCCATATGGCAGTGATAGCGATATGAGCCTCAATAAAGCAATTGGCTGTACAGACTGTACAGGACATGATCTCCAGATCAAGTTGCTGTGCAAGTGCAATCCCATCTCTCAGATTGTCCGTCATGTCCACCATCGATGCTGAAAACGACATCACCGAGACCTTCTTTATCATTATGCAGAAAAGTGAGCTCTGTCTCTCCCTTCACCTCTCCAATATCTCACCGCGTTTTCTAGGTCTCGGAGACCGCCCTTTACCACCACCCCGCGAGCGCTACCTCGTCACCCGTGCCCCAAGGAGTACCAGCTTCATAGTGGACGTCAAAGTTCGCCGCTCGGAATCCGCCATGAGACTTGATCCCACCGTGAACCGGTCGTTGAAGATTTCGGACCAAGCCAAGTCGATCGCTCGATTTCAACAGTTGATGAGCGAGATCCCTACGCAGTATACTGGCGTGGAGGACCTGTACGGTCGGGATACGAGCGTCGTACAGGTGACGGACCCGAGGCGGTCGATGGAGCTGCACCTGTCGGGGGACGAAGCGCCCAAGGTCCCGCGTCCGACGGAGGAGCAAAAGGTCAAGTTTGATGAGGTGGTGAGAATTGTTGAGAATTGGGGCCGTAGTGGAGGGCCGCTCCCGTTGTATGACTAGTACTGGCGCTTCTCGTTCCTGTATAATTAGTATTATCAACCGGATCGTACTACGGTGTGCTCAGCGGGCTTGTTTTGGGGAGTCTCAGGCCCATTCGGTCCGCTGACCCTATTAGATACGAGCCGTGCGGACAGCCGATGGAATGGCGAATTGAACACCGGCGATTCAATAATCCTGTAGGTACTACCGGAAAGAGTTCATTCGTATGGCACAGCCTTCCTCTCAGATCCTGCTGCACTGCCTCTGACAAGTTATCTTACCCTCACTCCGGACTCGCACCTGATCACGAAATGTCCACCGACACCTTCAACATCGTCCTGCAGAAAGGCAAGTTCTCGCTGCCCATCACCCCTCCGAGCACCAACCACTCACTCCTTTATCTAATCTAATCTCTCAGGCATCAAAGGCGGCTTCGCCCCGCCGATCCCCGACGCCCGCTACATCCTTTCGCGCAACACCAGCAACCCAGACGTCTTCATCGTCTCTAAACAGACCCGCCCCCACGGTACCCCGCAGCTTCTCTCGCCTGAAATCCGGGAGCTCAAGGTAGCGGACCACGCTGCCTCGATCGCCAGGCTCCAGGAGCTCCTGTGCGACATCCCGCCGCAGTACCCTGGCGCAAAGGACCTCTACGGCCGAGACACGAGCATCGTGACGGACCATTTCACTGTCAGTGCCTTGCAGATGTCGGAATTGCAAGCAGGTGTCGGGATCTCGCTTCCGACAGAGGAGCAGAAGGCCAAGTTTGATGAGGCGGTGAAGATCATTCAGTCTTTTGGCGCGTAATATAGCGCGTCGACCCTTTTGTCTTCTCGCCATGCTCAACGAGGCGTATGTACTCAACTGAAATATGATCGGAGGTAGTGTACGCACATGCTATGTATTACAATATATAAACGTACAAGTTATCTCTCGGATATCTTGGTCCAACAAAACAGAAAAAGTCAAGCCCCCACTATACTACTTCCATCACGAGACCTTTGTTGCTGCCTCGATCTCCCTGCCCTCCTGGGGCGCGGGAACAATCCCGTCAGTGACCAGCGTCTCACCTTTCTCCCCAGTTCCCATTGCATCCGAATCTCTAATCCTACTCAAAAACAGCGATAACACACACCCCACCCCCAACCACGGCAACAACGACACAAATCCCCACCTTACGCCGTCCCGAAACGCGTTCCTCACCACACCCTGTACCGTACTAGGTAAGTCATCGAGACTCGTCACCGATGTCAGGCCGTTGTCGAGCAAAGATATGAGCGCAGCGACATCAGATGGGGAAAAGGTTCTAGAGGTCGTTCGGAGCTGTGAGTTTATGTACGCGTTCACTTTCACATTCAGGATCGTGAAGCATTGCGCGAGGCCGATTGTCCCTCCGAGTGCTCGGAACTAGTAACGTGAAAAGCAGGAGAGGATGGGTAAGCGCCTACGTGCGAAGACATGCAAACGAAGGGACGGACAAATAACAGCATGGCGTTCGTAACCGCGACATGGTTCGGTTTCGTGAATCGTGCATGAATCGCCAGCGGACCTGCAGCAAAACCTACACCAACACCCGCCATCGCCATGAATCTGTGCACAGATGGATCAGCCCTTACAACACAGAGACGCAAACGGGTGTGAAATGAAGGGGGTGTAACTCACCCATTTACTTCGCTTTGATTATCACGTTGCATGGCCACCTCGATGAGCCCCACGCCGACTGTCATGATGATGTTCCCTATTACAATAGGATATACAGGCTATAAAAACAGGAGTGTTCATATCTTATTTCCCAACCCTTTCATCAGAATTGACTGACCTGTCTGAAATGCTTGATCAACAGGATCGTCAGTAACGCCCCTCCCCCCTGTCCACATGCGACCCATTAGAAACAAATCAAACATCCACAAAAAGACGCACGACACCAGGCGCAAAATATAGCAACTGAATCCCAGCCTCGGCAGGTGGAAGCCCAGTTACCAGCGTCGCAAAAATTGACACGAAATAGAACATGACAAACATGACGATGCCTGAAATGAACGAGCCGTATTGCACCACACACATATCGTACGAGGTGAAGATCTCGATCGGTAACATCGGGCGTGCTCGGAAGATCCCTGTGTGTCTTGTGCGGATGTTGCTGAATTCGCCAGGGTTGTTTGGCGAAAGGAATGGCGATCGGCGCTCGAGGAGAATTTCCCAGAGGACGCAGAGCACGATTAAAAGCGCGCCAAGGATGAGATTAATGATGACGCGCACACTCTTCCAGTTGTCATCCGGTCCCCAGTTGAGCGCGAGCAAGACAAGAATGCCTCCAGCGACAAACAGAAAAGTACCAACCCAGTCTATCGAGGAGAGTTTAGAAACCCAACTACGTGCCATATCCAGTGCTGTGCGACGAGGATATGCAGTTTGCGTGGCGTTTTGGACTTCTTCATTTCCGAAGTGGGATCGCTTGCGGAGAAAGGCAAAGCACAGGACCATACCAAGGGCGGTGCATGGCAAGCTAAACAGAATCGGTATGAGCGTGATAAAAATCAATCATCCTCGCGTAGGTGAGATGACTCACTTGATACCGAACACCCAACGAAAGTTAGTAGCAATTAAAAATCCGCCAATGGCAGGCCCGGTAGTGTAGCCAGCGGTATAGAGCAAAAATAGCATCGATTGCTGGATATTGTTCTTGTTAAGTGATAGCGTATCGGACATGATTGTTCGAACGAGCTACGAGCCCGAAAATAACCGAGCAAGGCAAGTATGTGAGTGGATCGTGATAATACGTCAGACATCATGGCAGAACGACAAGCGAAGAAGGCGTACAGTGAGTAGTCCAGCAGCGCCAATGCCAGCAATTCCTCGGCCCAAGAGAACCATGGTCATATTCACCGCGCCCGTGCTGAGCGCACTCCCTACGAGGAACAACAATAATGACAACTGAAGCCCGAAATGACGACCATAGATATCTGCGATAGAAGCAAAAAAAGGAAGGAAGACGGTGGACGCGAGAAGATACGAGGTAGCAATGTAACTGGAACGAGCGATCAGCAGTCCAGACTCGGTCGAACTTTTCATTGAAAAGCGAGACTGACCTTTCCAGCGGGAGAGCATTAAAGACAGACTTTGCGTGAGGAAAAACAAAAGTCAATACGGTAAGGAGGAATGATAGATGTCATACTGACCGCAATTCGAGACTGCGCCGTCGCGACGACTGTAAAACGTTACGACAGATGAACGACACGCAGGCGTAATTTCGTCAGAAGTGGTCATGCCCACCAGCAGGATGGGCATACTTGTATAATCTAGGGTTTCCAGTACCACGGGGAAGAACAAGGCGAGCATCAATTTCCAGTCAATTAGCTTCCAAAAACTAGTCTTCTTGTCTGCAGGACTCGGACTCAAAGCATGTGAAACTATTGCAGGCGCATCTAATCAGACACGACCGAATCAGCATGTCAGTAGTCGGGATGGTTTGAAACCCTGACCACGTTCTCCACTTACTTTGAATGCGTGGCGCATCATCTGACTGTGCGTCCTTTGCTTTTCCAGAGGGAAGCTTCATTGTGATGCCGCTAGGGTGAATGAGAGGCTGCGGGATTCACCTACCTGCTTGTGCCTATAAGTGAACACTTACGGTCGGATCTAGGACTCAACCGATGCGGCAACACAGCCCAGCGGGTATCCACCTATCCATTTTCAATGTGAGTACGCACGCGCGCCATGAGACTTGGAAGACGGTGTTCTGGCTGGCTGCTATTTCCAGTCAATTAGCTTCCAAAAACTAGTCTTCTTGTCCGCAGGACTCGGACTCAAAGCATGTGAAACTATTGCAGGCGCATCTAATCAAACACGACCCGAATCAGCATGTCAGTAGTCGGGATGGTTTGAAACCCTGACCACGTTCTCCACTTACTTTGAACGCGTGGCGCATCATTTGACTGTGCGTCCTTTGCTTTTCCAGAGGGAAGCTTCATCGTGATGCCGTTAGGTGAAATGAGAGGTTGCGGGATTCATCTACCTGCTTGTGCCTATAAGTGAACACTTACGGTCGGATCTAGGACTCAACCGATGCGGCAACACACCCCAGCGGGTATCCACCAATCCATTTTCAACGTGAGTACGCACGCGCGCCATGAGACTCGGAAGACGGTGTTCTGGCTGGCTGCCGTGCTGTGACAGCGGCGGCCCAATAGTATAGAGTCATGGGATTTGTGGGAAATCGACATGTCGTCGACCCTTACACTGGTAGAACATTGCCAACAAGTTACATGACAGCATCCGAGTCAGGAAACTTGTTGATGATCCAGGGTGCGGCTTGGATTTCGCTCCTATGGGCAAATAAGTGTGAAGATTATTTTTCGCTCGAAGTCTAGAGTCGAATGAGCTCCCTGAGATGGAGTACGCGTCGGCAAGTGGTTTCGCAGACAAGGCTGTGCATGCATTTTGTAGTTGCACTGCCAGTCCCTGTGAATCTGTGATGATGTCTTCAATGAATATTGAAATATTGAAATCCAATACGGTACTTGAGGTCTGAGGTTTCGGACGTTTTGGATGAGTTGCCAGCAGTGGCGTCTGCCAACGCGGAAGGTTAGATTGGAACACATTGCTTCTGAATCGCATCCGCAACAGTGCCCTTGAAAAGAAAACCTGTGTGGATTCTGGAACGTAGTATACCGCAGCCTGTGGCTTGTTCCGTCGGATGTTGTAGCTACATTACCCACATTTTTGATTTTGATGTGAAGATTCAAGAAGTCCGGATATGGCACACGAAAAATTGAGTGCATCGAGGCCCTGGCAAGACTCCTAATTTTAATTAGTATCGGAGTTCTGCGCACACGATGCGTTTAAATTTTTGTACAAGCTGTGCCAGTTATGTATCGTCTATGTACATGGAACCGAACCTATAGTACATTTCCAAACCACTGTTCCCTTCGTATACGAAAATTCTTTTGCTATCAGTTAATAGGTGATCGTCCGCTCTGTGCCGTCCCGCCAATTACCACCCCCTGCACAAACACCTGCTTGATGTTGCGATCATCACCACAAAACAAGAACCGCTCCAACCATCTCTTCACATTCTTCTCCTCTCGCAGCATCTCGGATTCATCTATTCCCTCGCCCCACACAGCCGGGTTTCCCGTGGCGTCGCCGAGGCTGACATGCAGCGCATCGAAAGCTTTGCCAACGGCAAAAGACCCGATACGGTCTTGTAGACAGCAGACATGTGCACCGCCAAGGGTGGCGAGGTACAACAAGGTTGCGACCTGGAGTTTTTGGTTGGCAAATGGGCCAACTTTGGGGTGGTGGGAGTGGTGACATTCACAGCGATGCGTGTGGTAGTCCTGGTCCTGAACCTGGTCATTGTGGTCGTGGTGGTCGCTATTTCTGTGATGTTCATGGTGATCCGCTACATCGGCTTTTTCGCCTTCGCCCTCGTCCTCAGAATCCGAATCGGATCCGGAGTCTTCGTGCACGTCCTTCGAGTGTCTGCCGTGCTTGCACCGTCTCCCATGTCTCCCATGCTTGCAGTGCTCGCGCCTCTGCTGACGACGCTCTTCGTCTAATTCAGCTTGGACGGCGACCATCTTGGACGTCGTACTGGCCATCTGAATCGTGTACAAGATCGAGGGATTATACCCACCACCAACATCCGTGCCAAGGCCAACCTGCCATGAACAAAAAACAAAGGAATGAGCGATCCATGCCCAAAACGCGGAAAAGGATTGTATGCAGTACCTTGACCCCATGATCCAACATCAAGCCGACCTTTGCCATCCCACTGCTCAAATAAAAGTTACTCGTCGGACAATGAGCCACCCCTGCCCCCCGCTCTGCAATCAATTTCATTTCCTTCTCCGTCAACCATACACCGTGCCCTAATATCGTGTTGCACCGAAGGAGACCAAATCGGTCATATACCGCTGCATAGGACTCTGCGGCAAAGCGTTCTTTCGTTTCCTCTACTTCCTTTCGGTTTTCGGATATATGGGTTTGGATGGAAACGTGGGGACATGATTCGGCCAGTTTACCGAGTTCAGTGAGTAGTTTTTCGCTGCAGGACGCGGCGAAACGGGGGGTGATGATAGGGTGGACGAGTGGTTCGTTGGCACGGGACATGGGGAAACTTTGAATGTATTCGATGAGCATCTTGGTCTCCTTGAGGGAGTCTTCGGCAGATTGTTCGATGTAGTAAGCGGGGCAGTTCCAGTCCATGTTGCATTTCTATCACAGGCCTGCGTGTCAGCATCGACTGGATGTCTAGATCTTGAGATCACGACGTACACCAACGAATGCACGTTGGCCTACATAGCGTAAATCTTTCTTTAGCACAGATATCGGCATGTATTCAGCGGGGAGATCACCTTTCTTTTGGACGATGTCCGCGAGACTCTTAGTTGCCTCGAGATGTAAGCTTCCATAGTAGCAACTTGTTGTCGTCTATCGGCCGTGAGGATCTATTGACACAGACCGCAAACAGTCACCTACCCCAGATGCAATGGAACGGCCGATGACGTTGTTGTACGCGTGCTTGGCATACTCGTTATCCTTGAAATTTGATTCCGTGGGGAAAACATATTCGACAAGCCAATCGAGGAGTTCGCGATCACCGCCGCTGATAGAGAATTCATTGGTCTTACCCCTCAAAGTCACGCTGGGAATACGTACATGCCC
>JBBPPY010000514.1:0-20737 GCA_038092195.1 Leccinum barrowsii
TATGGAATGTGTAGGTAATCCTCAGCGTATAAACCAGAGAAACTATGGACTACTAATCATACAAGAGAAAAGACGAGTCAACGAAGTCGCATTGAGGCAACAAGATGGATAATGAGAAAGAAAGAATGGGGGGTCCTCTATGAATCGTAACAGCTAGTTACCAACCAGTCTCAGCTTATTTTGGGGCATTTGCACAAGTACATCCAATCAACATTACATAAGCATAAGTGGAAGGTCTAGATGTTGTCTAGGCTCATTAGTATATGTGTTTTAGAAATAACTAATATTGTAATACTTTTCCTTGTTGAGATGATGTGTAAAAGAGTTGGAAAAAAGTCAATCAACACAATCATCACATAAGTAATATTTATAATGGAAATATGTTGGGTAATATCAAATTTTATTAGGATAATTAATCAGACCAAGCCAGATACACCCAATTCAGAACTTACCAAAAGTCAAATTTGTTATGACAAATGTATTATTGAGCCAGGGGAAAACAAGGGAATGAGAGGGCAAACATTTGATGGAGGAAATTTCCAAAACAGGAGCTGCCCACCCATCTAGTGAGTCAAATGGAATATGGAAGAACTTTCAGTAGTCATCAAATATCGAAAGGTTTCCACGAGACAATGATGCTAAAATATGCTAAACAGAGAACTAACAAGTACCCCAATGTAATATCAGAACACTACCAATTCTCCTGTCTCTAACTCATTAACCTCTTCCCATATATATAGATATACTACACCCCAGGTGGTATAAATATTTTTTATTCCTTAGTGAATAAGAGTGAATTGATTCTGAGGAACAGCCCAGGCAATATAGGCAGCTTGACCTTCAGGAGTTGTTAATTCTTCATGCTGAGCAAAGCTTTGAGCAACAGCCAGCAAAGCCTCTTGGTAGGTTTGAAACAGTACCCTCATGGATAATAGTGATAATAACATTGAAAACAAAGCTAATACAAATATGTTGGAGGAGGGAAATGCACTATCTGAGCCTCGGTTCAGCTTATGATACTCATTATCATGTTTTAAATGATAGGTCAAATATTTTTACATGATATACAAATGAGATAATATGAATATAGGTGTTTGTTGTGACAAAGATAGGAATGATTTACCAGAGGGGACTCTCCATGTGTTTCAACTCACTAATTCACTGGCATCATTGGCAGGCACACTGTATAAAGTGACTGCCTTAAGAGGGACTATCAATGGAATGAATATTACTCCACAGATGTCCCTCATCCAACTCTCAGCTCCATTGCCAGTCATGGTGTATTCAATGTAGCACCAATTTAGAACCAATAGTTAAACTGATGGAGCGAAATATGGTACTGCATTTTGCCAAACAAACTGTGACTCATAGCACTTCATCCACAAAGACATGGGGAAATGTAGCAGCTAAAGATTTGTCAAAGAACTGTTATAAAAAACGACATAATAAGAGCTTCTAACACAGGAGCACAGCCATGTTGTTCATTAATCCATACCTACATTGAGTCCATGAAAGGTGAATGGGGAGCTGCAGATTAAGAAGTTGGCCACAGGAAAATTCTCTTGAGGATTAAATCCTTCACCCAACATATAGAAGCGACACATGAGCTCCTTGCCTTCAATGTCAAGCGCAGGGTCATCATGGCTTCCCAGAGCTTTTATCATTAAAAAGCAAACATCAAGAAAACCAACTACTTACCAGGACAGACTGATCCACTCTGTACTCTTCTGATCCAGAAAGTGGGAATTTTTTTTCAAGAAAGAATAACTCAACTTCATGGATGGATCACTTTGATCTAACAGATGACTTAGTAGCTAGAATTAATTGTTAACAAAAAGATGAATTGGAGGTACCCTATTGTCTCCTCTATTGGGGAGTAAGTACATCTGAGGATTATCCCTGATTTGCCATATTGTTGCAATTTTATTTGGGTAAGTTATGAGTCCTTATGACAATATATTGACAGGGCAATATTGATTCATTCTGGAAAGATGATGACTCTAAGAAGTGAGGAGACCTACTGTATACCCATTCTCATTCAGTGAAGAGTGTGAGTTTTCATTGTGGTGGTGCGCTCTGGGCTGACAGAAAAACCTCACCAAGATTGTATGTAATAGATTCAACTGGTGATTGATACACAGACCAACAAATAAATTTGGTGTGATGAGCAAGATGTCTGTAAAGAGAATCTGTTTGACTGTACCAGTGGCATCTGAGAGACCGTTCACCTCCTCAGCCCTCTAGTCGCAAACATTCTTCAAGAAATATATCCTGATGCACATGAGCCACATGAGCAAAGTGCAG
The DNA here is from genome assembly GCA_038092195.1 of Leccinum barrowsii. Lineage (NCBI taxonomy): Eukaryota > Fungi > Basidiomycota > Agaricomycetes > Boletales > Boletaceae > Leccinum > Leccinum barrowsii. Next base: position 2,305 of record JBBPPY010000514.1, read on the forward strand.
TTTGTCTAAAAAGGGTCAGGATCACATGGACACTGCTTGCACTGGGTTGAATACAGTTAAGGTTCATCCAACAGCAAATGCAGTATGCTATAAGATTACATATGATTCAATATTTTATTGCTGCAAATATCAGAGCTTTAGCACTGATTGATCGACACAATGGACCAATGGACCATGGCCAACAAGAGAGCCTGCTATTATTGGGTGCACCAGGTCCTGTTGTTACTTTTGGTGATTTCGCACTCTTTTCATCCATTTTACTTCATTGTAGACTTTGTAGCGCTCTGCACTACTTCTAACCATCACCATTGGATTCCCCATGGTCAATAACCTTATTAAACTTTTCTCCTCGCAGTTCTAGACCCTTGTGGTTGTCCTACACACCTCTATCTTTTTTTCTTCGAGTTGTGATTACTTTTCCCACAGTTGTGGATGAGTGTGGCTGATTGTGGCTGTCAGTTGTTTGCCAGTATTTACAGCCACTAGACTTAAGCCTCGGAGTTCTTTGTTCAGTTTCCCTTGGTTACTCATAGTGGACTCCAGTGTGACCTACAAGTCCCCTTGAGTGGTTATCCCACCCCAATCCCAGCCCGTAGTCAACAATCATCAGGTTGTGTGGCATCACCACTAACTGTTTCATCGTGGTAAGTCCCTTATGCTTTCCGGTCAACAAGAATACAGAACGCACCTGACAATTGAACAAATAGTTTGACTTTCTATCAAAGAAACTTTCCCCATACAACCTGGGTTTCATATGAAGATTGAAGGTCGAACTATACGCGGCAAAGATGCCTTTCCTCCATCCAAAGCACATTCTCTCCTTGGTGTATGTACGGGCCTTCCTCATTTCACAAGAGTTGGGTTCTGGGAAAGAAAATGAAGTCATTGTGGCAGTTGAGGAGGGCGATCATCACACGGTGAGTACAGTGCTAACTCCCGCCCAATCCGCAACCTCGAGTTGGATGGAAATAGGTAACTGTTTGTTATCTGATTGGTTTTGAAATGTTTCGTTCCACAGATGTGATGTAAGATGTCGGATGAAACAACGACAGACAACAGACGCCTACCTTTGTGACCCCAGATTTCCTCTACCAAGTCTCATTGTAGTGAGAAGCAGGCAGGACACGACAGGAGCCAGAACAGTGTGTGTAAAAGCGACGGAGAGCCAAGGCTGTGCAAGTGTTGGACAAGGTGGAGGTTTTGGTGACCAGATTGGTGGAAGGGCAGAATGAAAAATAGCACAACTCCAAAGACAGCAAGGCACATGTATATACAATCACTGAGGTAAAATGAGATGAGAAAACGAGAGACAAAAGAACTCAAAGAAAAGAAAATAGAGGTGTGTAGGACGACCACAAGGGTCTAGAACTGCGAGGAGAAAAGTTTGATAAGGATATCGACCATAGGAAATCCAATGGTAATGGTTAGAAGTAGTGCAGAGTGCTACAAAGTCTACAATGAAGTAAAAATGGATGAAAAGAGTGTAAAATCACCAAAAGTAACAGACTTTGGATCACTTGCATGTCTGGAGTATAGGATGCAATCTTCTTTAGATCTGTGTCTGCCTCATCAGCAAGGGGAGAGCAACCAGATCTGACACGAGAGGAGTAAGTGGAGACAAGAAAGGCAGAGGGATTGGACTTGTGCGAGGAGCCTCGAGAATGTGTGTGAGCAGTAGGCAGCCACATCATACAGCTTATCACCGAATGCATGAATGTGAGCCTGGTGGAAATGGTATTAGTACGGGAGCTTCCAACGAGTATGGCGAGGATGACTTAGAGATCAGATGAGAGTGAGGTGGGGGCAGAGCGTGTGGTAGAAGTCTTTCCCAGGAGGTAGGGAGTGATCCGACAAGGATAGACTTGAGCTCGAATGAGCTGATGGTCTTGCCAGCAAGCGCAAGACGTTCGCAAAGGGCGTGGAGATGTTTAAGGTGCACGGGGATGTCGTCATGCTGCTGTGTGTTGGTGCTGTAGAGCACTTTCTTGTAAGTAAGCTGGGTGAAAACACCATTGGGGGCATGATTGCTGTGAAGTGCAGCCCACATCTCGGATGCAGTCGTGCAATCTACAAGATCAAGTACCTGTTCGTCCTTGAGGGACAGAGTAATGAGTTCCTGCCCGAGTGAGTCCTTTTCATCCCACTCAGCAGCCTGTACCGCCAGTGCATTCGCCGGCCTTGGCAAACCTTCGACAACTACCTGGTAAACCTTCCTCCTTTTGAAGTTGGTCAACATTTGCATTGCCCATGAAAGCCAATTCTCATCGTTGAGCTTGGTGACTTTGGGCGTGGTTGAGCTTGGGGTGTATGTGCTGTTTGTCGGGATAGGAGGTGGGATAGGAGGATGAGGCTCTGGAATGGGAGTCGCTGGCCTCGTCAATGGCGGAGATCTGCCTGGCGTGATGGGAGGAAGTGCGCCAGAGATAGATATGATGATAGATGGTGAATGATAAGATACATGTTCTGCTTTGGATCTCAACTGTCCCTAGGTTATGAGCGCCTGGGCCTGGGAGTGGGATTACTCCAAGTTCCCTTACTGGCTGTGATGACTCAGAATGGGAGGGGCCAGAGGAAACAAAGGCTCTTGAACTGAATAAGCTGTAGTATGAGGTTGCCAACTTACTAGTGTGTCGTGATTTTGAGCCTATGGGAGAGACAACTCGAAGGTTGGAACAAGAGGTTGGAATGGTGGAATGGTGGAACGAAATGAAGCCCAAGGTCCAATATTTCTGCAATTATGTGTGTGAACCGATCAAGTGGCTGTTTACATGTACAGCCAATGTTTCAACTTCATTCAATCTTGAACCTTGCCAATGTCCAAGTCAATCCAATTTCAAGTTCAAGCGACTGATTGTGCATTAAAGTGAGTTCCAAGTAATTTTATACAAAATCACGAGGTGGTGGGAGTAGCTAGGTGTCAGTAACTGATATGCTCATTATGGAAAAATCTACTGAATGGGGTCAATTATAAACTTGCTAATATTGCTTGAATATATAATTTTATTGTAAATCATATGATTATATATTGTGATTTTTGTGCACATTTTATATTTTTATATCCCAAAAATATATACCAAAAACTGCCATGTTTCTTCTAATGAACTATGACAATGTACTATCAATTATATGAAAATATATCTATAAATGTTATATATTATCAAGAATTATTCCAAGGATTTCAAAGGGCTAGGAAATTGCTACAAAAATTGTCAGAAATGTGATATATTGTTATAATGGGATTAATTTGTTACAATTTGTTACAAATAGTGAAAATTTTGGACAATCATCAGCAGCCTTTTCCTGATGGAATTCATACTCTTTCGATCAATTCTGTCAGCCTTTTCAAGTCTGGTCTAGTCTGGTCTTTTTTGCTATTTTCAGGCAACTAGTCCGGAATGGTTGCCCACTCAGTCTTGATCTGGACCAGTTTGGACTGGTTTTAGCATAGACCAGTCACCAGGAGCTGTAGCAGAGGTAGACCTGGCTTTCATATGAGTAATCTCATTCTACACCATCTTTTCAACTTGCAACCATATTTTGTCATGGGCTTGGTTCCAAGTGTCCATGAGATTTCCAGAGTTTTTTGAAAGGTGTGAGATGGAAGCTCTTGGATGTCACCTCTGCAAATACTGCTCATACAACATCAATGATAGGTCTATAGTGAAGACCATCCACAGAGAATGTCAGCCCATTGCCCTCCTTCTTTTTTCCCTTGTAGGTACTGATATATCGATCAATGTGCATTTCCATTTGTCAACCCCAAATATATCTGTTGGTGGTATCTTCTTCTCGGAAGTATAAAATTGAGATGTCGCTGTAGAGGCGTCAAACATTGACAAATCCTGGATGTTAAAGACACACTGTGGATCTGAGATGAATGAAATGTGCCATGACTTCTGAATCAGACTTCTGAGTGGTAGTTTTCCAGGTCATGAGTCACCAAATCGACATGTTTGACCATGGCCAAGTGGGAAATAGTCACTATGTAATCCTTCTGCTGAGCTACAGCTTGAGCAGGACCATAAACATCACATGTAAATCAATGCTGCATTAGACCCCTCTGGGATGTGAATGTATAGGGACAATCTCGGTGGCACTGGAAATTAGTGGCCATCAATGGTAAGCTGCGCACTTAAATGACAATGGAGATACAAAAAGTCCAAGTGTGAACTGGACAGTCAGCTTTGATGTGAATGAAAATGATGAAAACATGTGGAATCAGAAGAGTCAGCACTCACCACATATTCTAGGTCAATGAAAATGTTCAGAAAATGAAGGGTGCAAAGTCAGAGTGTCATCTATGATGATGTCAATGAAAATGATGAAAACACATGAAAATCATAAGGGTAAGCACTCACTGAACATTCTGCTGCTATAGTATTCCAATGCAAAATGATGAGGAAGTCGAGTGGGATGGCCAAAAAGATCAAAGAAAGTTTGTATATAAAAAAGGTATGCCTTAGATATGATGTTGTAGGCTTGCGTGTCCTCTGGTCCTTCCTTGATTAAAATTGATATGAGAAAATGATGGACGCATATCAGGCCAAGTGGAGAGCAGGAGACAAAATGAACGCAGAACACATTCATTGTCAGGAAAACTGTCTGTCAACCTGAGATCACCAGTACTCTTCAACCACAGCATAAGACCTGAACTTTCACAAGAAGCTAAGTCATTCCACATGGTGGGATATTCAGCCACAGGAAAGGATTGAGGGCTTGGTTGAGGGCATAGCTACATCAAGTGTAGAAATGATAGTTGAAACCTCCTGGCTTGCAAGACACAAAGTTCAAAAATGTTCTCTGTCCGACACAAAGTCAGGCCACAGAGAGGATCAGCAGCACAACACTAGCTCAGTGAGGTCTGTGGTGAGGAGGTGGTGCTGAGGTCTGCAGACTGTGCTAATGGATTGCAGGGGAACAAATTAACAAAAGAAGATCAAACACTGAGCTGGCTTTGTGCCACTCTATTTTCTCTGTGGCCTGACTTTGTGTCACATGGAGAATGCTTTTGGATATGTCCATAGGGTCACTCCATCACCATCTTGCATCCCAGTCAAGCCGCAACAGCAGTGGAGTTGAAAACCCTTTCAATGAAGCATTTTCTCATTGATCTGTTCTCCCCCTTGTCTGCTCACATCCGACTAATTTCTTGCTGTGCTTTGAGATAGTCACACCACCAACTTGAAGGTCAGATCTCTTCTTTTTGCCTCTTCCCCTCAACATACTCACAGACTGTAGCATCAATCACTGCCACCTCCATGGTGAGAAGGTTGTCTAGTACAATGTGAACCGGAGAAGCCAGGTCTACTTGGAGATGAAAAAACAAAAAGGTGCTGGATAATTAGCTCTTGAAAATATGGTGCTGTGAAGAGAGGGCTGATGTGGGTTTGTCTTGTAGTTGGTTGTAACTGTCCATGACAGTGTTCACTTCTCGGCATGATAGGCCACATAGTTGTCTGCCTCGGCCTCGGTAAGTGGTGCTTCACTAAAGAATTTCCTTAACCTGAGTGTTGTGTTGATATGGGGTTCAGCAAAACTCTCCTACTGGTGAAGGACAGTGTTGATGGTGCATGTTGTCACTTTATACAGTGTTGGACACCATTGCACTTTCCATGGCTTCCTCAATTAGCGTGGTCCACGCATTCTCAGTCGAGATCACTTTTGGTCATCTTTGAGAGTTTCGCCACACATGGCTGACCCATGTGACCCTAATGTTGCTTTGTTTAATTATGGTAAAGGAGAGACACGACTTAGTACCTGGACATTTGTCCTGCCAGTGGGCTGTGGAGTTGGATTGGATGATGGTGCAGCACTGTTGGAGAATCATTTGGTTGCTTGAGTCCACTGTTTGCTCAATAGTTCCGGAGTCAGGAAAAAATATTGAACCAGTGTTGAATGTAGAGAAAAACAGTGATAGTTCTGAAATCAGCTGCTTGCTAAGCTGCTCCAGGGTCAGTAGACATTGTTCCAGATGGAGGTAAAGAACAGTCAATTTATTGCAAGTTTGACTCAGATGCAGGTACACAAATCAAATCATAACAAGCTATTGAGACAACATGCATACACTATGAGGGTGATACAAACAGAAACATATTTATGTTACTATAAATACACCTCCAAGGCAGATGCCATGGAAGCGGGAAAGGGCAGTTCTGAATCTCCACCTTCAGCAAGTTCCCTAATCAAACATCAAGATGTCATGTGACTGATTGTCAAATTGGAGAGCTATGTGGTGTTCATGGAGAAGTAAGAAGCATAAAGTAGCAAAGGGACTGCAAACTTTGCTTCTGGTGGGTGCTCTGAGATATCTCCTTCTGCCACATTTTTCTCCATATATCTTCTCTCAAAGTGTGCAAATTTGCCACAAGGACAAAGAAAATGAAGATCATCCTCTTGTTAGATTAGTAGTTTAGTTCCAGCAGAGGAGGTAGCATAGAAAGACATGACATGCCAATCATCATTAGATTTAACTAAGTGCAGTGCACAAGAAGACTTTTCTAAATCTATTTTGCATTTTGGGCAGTAGATCTTGTCGTTTGATGGATTAATAATGTCCTCATCCTGGAAAGTATGCATTTTACAGAAATACTGCTAGTGAACATACCAGAGGTGACAAAAGTGTTCTAGTATGAGAATCAATTCTTCTCCTCTTTTGGCCTCTTATGCTACCCTGGAAAAGAGAAGAAAATATGTTGTATAAATAAATGGTATTAAGTAACTCATTTCTCTGTTCCCATCCTCATCCTCTGCACTAGAACCTGAGAAGAGAAGGTGAAACCTGGCCTCTAAGGCTACTGGTCTAGGTGAAACCATATGCATCAATAGAGGCTACATTAGAAACAGCCTGCTTCTGTAACATCATCTGTTGCACAGATAGCAATATTGCTTGGATGGTATCTAGTTGAGCTTTGACTTTGTCAAACTCTTGCTTTAGAATGCAAGAGAAATGATCATGGCAGGAGCATGGACTGGTAGAAATCTGGGGGTTGCTGGCTGCTTTTTCATATTGAACCTGGAAATTCACATTTTGTCTTGTCTATATTGTAGGAGATTTTGCTGTAATTCAATGCAAGCCCTACACTCAAAATGAGAAAGAGACTTTGCAGTCAAAATCAGATGTCCACCACCTCGGTCCTCACTTCTTCAGTTCCTCTCTTAGAATAGTATGAACTATGGATAGAGTATTTACCTGTGTGAAATGGTCTAATGTGTGTTTGAGTCTATCCATGTCAGCTTCATTCTGAGTCAGGCCCCAAGCACTAGAAGACATTCACCTCAGAAGACTGGAAGTTGGGTTCAATGATCTTGTGGAGAGCTTCTGAAGCCGATGGACTATGCATCATGATATCATCATTGAAATATAGCAGCTGGCAGCCAGGCATAATTGTTGTATTGAGTCATTTGCACATATGTACAAATTGCAAACAGAATGACCAATGGTGAAAAGGACTATGATGTCATGATTGCTAGACCTAATTGGCAAGTGGTGAAGTTCCACCATGTACACTTGATTACATACTTTGAGGTTTAAATTTAATTTATACCATGACCACGCTTAGAATCATCCAGCATGGCAACCTAACCTGTTTTAATGGGGGTATTTCCCAACATATTCCAACTGTTTCCTGAGGACTGGCTGTTTATTTGATAGTGGTAGCCCATTAGTCCTCTCCTACTCCTCTTTTGGCAATATCAATATCAATTCAGAATAACATCTGGGACACCTCTAATTGATTGTTCCATACCATTGGACATATACTCAACATATCCCAACTATTTTCTAAGCACTGGCTAATTATTTGATAGTGGCAACCAATGTCCTCCCCTCTTCCTCCCACTTTTACTAGTTACTTAGTAGTTGTCTGCAATGCCATGACAAGATGCCTCAAGGATACCTTGATTGTGAAACTCAAATTTTGTTTAGAATCTGGACAAATCTTTGATGGCAGAGATGTGAAACCATATCTCTGCCTCCATTTTTCCTGATATGATAGATATATCACCTCTGTAAGTGTCTATTTATTGTAAACCTATTATGAGAATTAATTGCTTGGATCAATAGGGAAAGTCTGCTCCTAGTCACAGGTATACTCTAGATCTGAGGAAGACTCATGTTCAGAGGACCAACAACTCTTAATATATAGGTCCAAAGATTTTGAGCTACATCAAGAGCTCTGGAGGCTCTATTTGAAGATGTTTTTTTGTGGATTGAAAAAGTTGTGAATTTGATGATTTTAAATTCTTGGATATCTCATGTAAGATTTCAGATGCAAGTTCACCTCCCAGCGGAGCAACCAGGAAGTTTGGTTTCATCATGGATTCCCTTTGCTCTCAACATTAATGTATGTACCAAGGCATATCATGATATGGGCAACAAAGGTATTTGCTTGGTTCTGCCTGTTGGTAACTACCCAGGGGGGAGTTTGGTTATGGCAGAGCCAAGTTTGGTTTTTGAGTTGGAAAGTGGTGATTTCACATGATTTCCTTCCTATCACTTCACACATTTCAATCTCCATTAATGATGGATTTGCACTTCATAGTGACAAAATGTTTGACCACTAGGAGGAAGAGGATAACTATTGGTCTCACAATACATTCTGGGTTTGAAAGAGACTGCTATAAACTACCAGCTGTACATACAAGACCTTGAATTTAGACAATTATGCTTTGATCAATGGTAACCTGCATATACAACAATGAAAATATGTCAATTGTTCATTGTTAAACTGCATACCTTTCTCTCACACAATAATTCCCAGGGTATTTGTGAATAGAGCCACAGTAATGATCATGGTGATCTTATAGCAGCTTGAAAATAAACAGGAGCAGATCTAATCATAAATATTTTTGAACACATCAATGTGCAGGGTGAAAGAAAGACAAGGATCTCTGAAGCTCTCAAGCAGTATTTGAGGTATGTACTATGTAAATAAATGATAAATTTATGGTAAAAAACCACTTGTGGCCTTTATACCATAAAGAAAACTCCATAATCCTACTATAATATTTTTCAGATGCTGCTCCTACCAGTCACGATAAGAATGCATGAGAATATATCCACCATACTCACAAGGTGTGTCATTGCCTTTTCCCATATGCCGCTGTAGATCCATATCCCTTAAATTAATGTTGGTGCAACCACATCCTCCCATTCACATGGTTTCTTTGGTCCTGAGACCCTGTGAAAACAGGGTGTTGGCAGGTAGCACCATGTATGGTCGGATATCACCAAATGCATGTATTTGGTAGATCATATATACTAATTTACGAACACAATTCTCCCCTTGAAATGCGAGTCATATAATATTTGCATGATGACGGGGCAACACCGTATATCGCCCGGTATGAGAGATAGTTTCTCCTCATATCCTACAATATGTGCACATATTCACGACCCTTTGGCCTCATTGTAGGTTTCTTCTCGTCAGAACTGGTGACTTATTACCATATATAAATTTGTATACTCATTCATATTCACTCATATGTAGTTACTTTGCAATATCACTCTGTAGCAGACCCCAGTGGGCGAGAAGATTGAACAAGACCAGCGCAAACGGCTCAGAGAACTGTGGAGTGAAATGAGTGCCGGGGAGAGCAGAACTTGAAAGCGAGAACCACCGAATGAAGGAACACCAAGAACTTGAACCATCCGAGAGCGAAACGAGTGCAGGCAAGACGAGACCAGTGCAAACAAGAGAAAGTGGAATGCAGTTTCTAGGATGTTGAGTTCGTCTTGTTTTGCTTCTGCTAAATGGCAGTAGAATCCAGAGAGTTGTTGCGCCAGATCGAAAACGCTAAGTTACTTAGTAGACACGTGCAATGCAAGTGCACGATTGCATCACGCACGCACAATCGCTGCACTCACGTGGTATGCAATGTATGGTTGTATGCACTCACTGCATGCATACAATGTTGTGGATTATCATTGCATTATCGTGTGAGAGTTATATGATAAAAGATAAGATGTAACGGCAATGTAATTACAAAGTTCATAAATGACAATATGTGGTGCTACCCGCCAATACCCTGTTTTCACAGGGCCTGAGAAGTCAGCATGAAGCATGTCAGAACATTGGCTCTATGTTTGAAATTGGACATGTGTGTTGTGAATGGGTGTCTGGAGTGGGACTCATCAGCTTTATATGCCCTCAGCGGCTACATTACAAGCCGGCAAGAACATTCCCAAAGAAGACATGGACATCAAACTGGAGAAGATGAAGCTTCTACTTCCATCAGAACTGCCTGCTTGGACTCCCTGTAATCTTAGACTGCAGTGAATAGAATGGGAACTGCATCATGCCCTCAATGATGTATGACGGAGTATTCAGTTGTTTGCTCATCTTTCCATGTTTAAAGCCATCATTTTATGAGTAGTGTTTAAAAGTCCAGTTCAGTCTGGTTTTTTTGCTAAAAATGATGCAACCAGACCGAAACCAGTCTTAAAAACATTGTGCATGTCCCTGGACTACAACTGAACCATTTAGGACCAGTTTTCACCAGTTTTTACAAAGACTGGTACGTATAGGGGCGGAATGTCCGAATCGGCCCTTGAAATGGCTATACCGAGTGTAGAGTGGCCCATTAGCTAATTTTCCATCGAATTAGCGTGTGAAACGACCCATTTCCCACCAAGATATGGTCAATTATGGGTGGAACATCATTCTGGCATGTGTCCATGTCAATCCATAAGTGTTCAGACGGCTTGTCAGTCATGAAATATGCCATGAATATGTTAGTATGGAAGTGAATTGTGTCATAAATGGTATATATTGAGTCTATATCATCATATAGAAATGAATATTGACCTACATATTCAACGTCACTCAAATAATTCCAGAAAAATATCAAAAAATGTGGAAAAATCACCATAAATTACCAAAAAATAGTGTAGTAAATAGGAGGTGGCTGTACACCGGTTGCAACCCGTCCTAACCAGTCTTTACCAGTTGCCGAAATTTCTACCGGACCAGGCAACTGCAACTGGACTGGTCAAAGACTGGTTGTGTCAAGTACGACCAGTCTAGCTAGTTGTGATCAGTTGCAGTCCAGTCCAGTTGCCACCAGTCCGCAACTGGACTTCAAAACACTATTTATGAGGCTAGCGATCCAACACACAGGCATGTGCAGCCCTTGACCTTGCTGTCAAGAAGAAACAACATGCTAAAGCTAGGTACACAGTCTCAAGGGAGAGATTGCAGGTGCTGGCTTCTTCACTGGACAAGGTTGATTGGGATGCAGAGTTGTGTCCATTACATGATGCTGATATGAGGTATTTGACTCACATGTTGGATAATGAAATGGAGGGTATAAGAGATTTGTTGTGGATTTGGAAGACGGGGGTGGTGGGAAGCAATGATGACAACCTTCAGAACAGTAAGTCTGTCCTCGACAAGTCAATTTCAAGTTAGCCTCAAATCAACTTGTATTTTCGGGATTTTGACTAAGTTTATGCCCAGGCCAGTGTTTCGTGTACATGGCCTCACACTGTAAGTAACAATGGAAGTGGGTTTCATATCTAAAGTTGCTTGTCCTTTCATCTAAATTCCAGATTATCAGGATGAACAAACAGATTACTAATGTGACTCTCAAAAGTGCCCAATACTTTGTTTTGCTGACTCAACGCCTGGCACTCATTGCTCACTAGAAGGGTATAGTAGTACATGGGAGAGTCAGATCCTTTCAAATGCACATCACATGTCCACTTCTTCTGTATCTCTTTGACGTGAGTTTGTTGTACATTTGTACCTCCTACTTCATCATTCACTACTGTGGACTTATGTTTTCCAGCTTGAGATCCTGAACCTTTTGGGCCCTGAGAACATGGATATGAGTGACCATTCAAGGTAAGAGTTCAATTCTGAAATGTAGTACCACTTTGTAACAATTGCTGTCAGACACTGGAGCTGCTGATTCATTATCGGAGGCTCCATCTTCAAAGTAAACAGTAATTGCCTTCATTGGCCGAGTTGATGCCTTGCCGTCGGCAAGACGAGGAGGGACGATGAGAGGTCTCATGGTTTCTATAACAAAGTTGAGTTTTTCAAGGTTCTGATTGTAGGGAAGTGAATGTCATCTTCACCTTGCAATCCAACCGATATTTCAGCCTAACAAGTCCTGCAAACCAGTTCAATTTCCCTGAAACAGTCAGATAAAGATCATCATAAGAAATAGTGGATGATATCTGGAAGGGAATATTTGAGGTCTTTGATCCTTGAACTCGATGAACGGTGCACTGGATCTTGAAGACTAGTAGGGAATATAAAACACATCAATAGGTACATAGTATACATATCACGATGCATGAGTGTGACTAACCATATGTGTCTGGATCATAGTGCGGCTCAGAACTTATGGGTTTGGGTGCAGCTTTGCCCTTTGCCCCTTGCCCTTCAAGGGTCTACAGATTTGGCAGGCAATGCTATTTTGGCAGGGACACACTGTACTATTGGCTTCAAGTGAGAACACTTCAAAAGCAGTTCATGCATGTCATCGTCTGTTTCAGTGTCGATTTCCAGTTCTAGACCTGATTGCAATTCTTCGCCTGTAGTTTCTCCTATGTCAAGGTCGAAGACTTCACTTGCCTTGTCTTCCTCGGCATGCTCTGAGTCTGCCAGATCAAAAAGTCTGCATAGGTGGTAGGCACTGGAGCCCAGGCCTGAGCATGTTTCTGCATAATAGTATATGTGGTTGCCAACAGATTCCCACAATGTCCATAATGAGAGAGGAATGAATTTTCTTCAAAGATCATGATGAACTGCAGTAGTTTGTTGAACTGCACTATTAAATGTCCAGGCTTTTGATGCTGTTTTGGCTGTTCTACAGATGAGGTAGGAATGTCCATTTCAAATCAACTGTGATTATGTGAGCTGAGTGATTACCAGAGGATTTGAGTTAGAAATCTGCTGTAGAATACTTCTGCACCAAAAGGCCTCTGCAGAACAAAAACGGTGCCCACAAGGCTTGGCTGAACAACAGACTTGTTGGCAATATGGCCGTTTATTATGGTGGGTCTGACATAGGTATGTCATATCATCTATGTCTACTACTGATCATAGCTAACTAGTTGAAAACTTAAATGAATGGAAAAAAGCGAATAAAAGCATGATACAAAAGACAGTGAGACATTCCTGGCACAATCTTGGCTCTATCTTCGGAAAAGTTGCACTGCCACTATGGCATTTCCTTCCACTGTATGTACCATAACACATGCCTATCCAGCATCCTCCCTCTTGGTTGGCCATTTTAACATACCCTATGACATGTTCAAACTTTTCCCCGCTGACCTGCATGTCTCTGTGCATTCTTCCAGTTCTACATTTATCTTTTGTATCTACACTCCCAAATGTGACACCTTCTGTCTGACAGCAACTTCAACGGTACTCATATCGACTCCGAGCAATGCTGAGGAGGTCCAAGTAAGTGACACACAAGCTGCTTTGTCAGGTAACTCACGTCAACCAATGGTGACACTAGCTATTTTTGTGGGACAGCTTCTTCACCCTTGAGTTTGCTAGGCACTCAATGAGCTCCATGTAAGTTACAAACAAGTTTCCTTGTTGGGTAACTACTTATGTCGACCACCATTGATACTGGCCATTTTCCTGTTGGCAGCAGACAATTGAGCGTAAGTGACATACTAAATTGTTTTGTCAGGTAAATCATGACCACTGTTGACACTTGCTGGTTTTGGCACTAATCACTTCACAGTTTGTTGTCACTGGAACCAGCCCAATCGGCGGCCTGCATACCTGGAATATAAAGTCAGTTCCATGAGTTCCCTGGAAGCTACCTCCCTCTCACATGACATGCCAGCTATTCATGATCACGATGACAACAAAATTGCATCCAGGGTGCCTGTATCTCACAGATGCAGTCCTTCAGGCACCTTGCTCAAGACATTATCAAAGCAATCTTCTTCCTTGCTGATGATCGACAAGATGATATAGAATCTTACATCCAAATCATACAGAGATATGCAGAGGCAATAGAAGCCTTCAAAGCCAAAAGCTCATGCAACCCCAGCTCACACAAACACCGGGACCCTAATAAAATGGATGTAGATGATACAGTTGCATCCAAAAGACTAACTCAGGCTGTTACAACTGCGGAGGAGATGGGCACTTAGCCCAAGACTGCAAGAAGGCATCCACAATGTGCCAGGAATGCTGCTGGAGTCAAAACCAGCACACTTCAGGCGACTTGGGCCAGGTGGCTCTTAGCCACTATTTTTCTGCCCAAAATAGTGGCTAAGAGCCACATTTTATATGGAGAGTCCCAGGGACTCTATACTTTTTTGCCAAAACCATTTTTAGGATGTTTGGATGCATTATGTCAGTGGCCACCAAACAATGGGAGTCCCTCAAGGAAGTCCCACAACCATCATGGGATTCCCACAAAATTGATTTTGTCCGAAAACCATTTAAATTAAAAGTGTCTGAAAACCATTATTGGAATGTTTGGATGCATTATGTCAGCATGACCAAATGTGAGGGAGTTCCTCAAAAGTGGGAGTCCCACAAAATTAATTCCAACTTCTTTGGAAATATTTCAATATGCCCATAAACATGGACTCACAATGGGACTCCCTCCACTGCTAGTGGGAGTCCCTCAGTACTCAAGTGGGAGTCCCACTACTCACAATGGGACTCCCTTAGTACTCAAGTGGAACTCCCTTGACTATAGTGGGACTCCCTCTACTCTCAATGGGGACTCCCTTGACTCTCAGTGGAACTTCCCCAAGTACTCAAGTAGGACCCCCTCTACCTCTCTCTAGGACTCCCTCACCACACTTGGAGTGTGACAGATTTTCCAAGATGTCATAGTGCCATCTAATCACCTGAAACTTAATCTAATCAATTTGATTAACATAGATAAGATATAGATAATGCCAAAAAGGAATGATGGAGTTTCCTTTTTGGGAATAGATTTTTGCAGCTTGGAATTCAACCCCTGTCTTGAAAAGGGCATTTCCCTAAGTGCCTAGCTAAGGCAGCAATTGCCATTGGCTGATATTGACCAATCAGAATGCTCATATTGTGGATGTTTGGCAATCATTTTGATCATATCTCAACCAGATTAGATCAGATAGATAAGATTGTTACACCATTGGAATCACAAAAACAGAATATTTAGAGCCCAGTCTGCACACCGAGGAAGAACAGACCCCATTTTACCTAAGCTCTCTCAGAAAAAAAAAACCAGAAGAGAGAGTGCACACCATCAAGCCACTCCGCAAGCTTCTATAAAAATCAACATAATCACAAAACACAAAAACATCACAGTCAATGCTCTACTAGATAGTGGACTTCCTAATTCTCTTGTCTCCAATTGTGGCAGACCCCAGTTTTCCAGCCAAATGATGTTAGATCTACTCAAACTGTTAAAAATAGAAAAGAAGATGTCCACAGCATATGACCCCCAGACCAATGGACAAATGGAGCATATTAATCGCAAACTTAATCAATACCTCCATCTTGTTACTGCAGAAAACAAGATAAATAGGTCAAATGGCTTGCCATCACTCAGTTTAATTTTAACAATACTTGCTCGTCCACAACTGGCTTTACCAGACCAATGGACAAATGGAGCACATTAATCGTGAACTTAATCAATACCTCCATCTTGTTACTGCAGAAAAACAAGATAAATGGGTCAAATGGCTTGCCATCACTCAGTTTAATTTCAACAACACTTGCTCGTCCACAACTGGCTTTACCCCATTCAAACATTCGCCCCTCATCTTGATTTCAAACTAGAAAAGGCTAAAGACACACTTCAGCGGACATGCGAACAAATGAAACTGCAGGCAGATACACACTGATCGGCTGTGCCGGAATAGAAAATCAGAGATCTTGTTTGGCTTAGCACCGAACATCTCGCTCTTGATGATTGTCCATCATGTAAATTAACGGAACACTGGATCGGTCCTTACCAAATCATTGAGGTTCATACCAACAGTGTGGGATTACTCTTTCCCAAATCTGTGAAAGCTCACCACATCATCAATGTCTCTCGAGTCAAACCCTATATTGAACCATTGGCTGGACAACCTATTGTTTGTCCTGGACCTGTGCTTGTCAATGATGAAGGCACCAAAGAGTTTGAAGTCGATTACATTGTCAATTCACCCTATTGGCCATGGATTCTAATACATAGTGCATTGGAAAGGTTATGATGAAAGCAACAGAACTTGGGAGCTGGCCTCTGGATTAAAGACAGCCCAGCTATAAATGACTTCCATCGCCAAAAATCCTCAGCTTCTAGATGTCTGAAAATGAATTGACAATGCCCTGTTTGATAGTTTTTTTTCTACTCCTATCATTAATTTCACTTCCGGTTCTACTTCCACTTGATCTGGTATCTCAAGCCTAGCAGGGGGGTAATGTTATGTTTCTCCATTTTCTTAGTACACATATGCACTAAATTTGGTCACCTGACCTGCTTAGTCAGCATCATGTGACCCCTTTCGACCTTATACTTTTCTCTTTACTTTTGACATCACAGACTTGTGCTGATGGCGGAATTTGATCAATCTGGCCCATTCTGGCAGTGTATGTCGCTGACTACCCCGAACAGTGCCTCATGGTGTGTTGCAAAGAGAACCACTGCCTCATATGCAAGGTTGCCCCGATTGATCAAGGAGACAACTTGAATGGAAACATGGCCATGACAGAGACTATCACCATCTTTTCACAATACCATTCTCCTGACGAGTTTGTCAGTTTATCTATGAAACTGGCATTTGAGAACCTTGGACTCAGAGCCATTTATCCCCCTTTTTGGTCCATGCTGCCACACTGCAACATTTTCAGTGCAATTACACCAGATTTGCTCCATCAGCTCCATAAGGGAGTATTTAAAAATCATCTAGTCAAATGGTGCACAGCAATTTTGGGAGAACTGGAGATAGACACACACTTCAAGTCAATGTCCACTCTCCAGGGGCTCCATCACTTCAAGAATGGCATATTGGTGTCTCACAATGGACTGGGAGGAAGTTTAAGGAAATGGAAAAAGTATTTGTTGGGCTGATCGCCAGTGGATGCGACCACCATGTTGAAGGCAGCTCTGGATGACTTCCATGCCTACAAGGACATTTTCATTGAGCTTGGCGGTCGGCAAGTCAATCATTTTAACATACCAAAAATTCATGCCATGCAACATGACATCGAGATGATCTACAGATATGGGGCAGATGGAGTCAACACAGAGTCCCCCAAATGACTCCATAGTATTGATTATGCAAAGGATGCTTACTGAGCCACAAACAAAAAGGACTTCATCGTTCAGATGACCATGTGGTTGCGCCATCAGGAGGCAGTTGACTGGTATGCTATTTATCTGGATTAGTGCAAACAAAGAACTCAGAGTGCAAGGGTGAATCAAGTCGACAAGTCTGCGCTGGTGAATGATACGTGCCTATTTGAGGAGCAGGAACCCGAGGACACAGAAGGAGAAGTTGAACTGCCATGGTGACAGTGCAAATTTCGAAGTCCCAGCAAGTCGGAACCAGTTGGCGGGTACCTTGGTCATGGATGACAACTTGACACAAACATTTTATCAGCCTCCTCATTTGTGCAACATCACAGTCAGCAAGATCATCACTGAGCTACATATGAGCCAATTTATCAACACACTGCAAATGTACTTGAGCATGGAGGGTGTGATGTTCACGCCCTGCATCATCGATGTTGAAATACGAGCACTAGAGCACTAGTATAGTAAATAGTTCACATGCTTGTATTATATAAAGATAGCTCAGTAGCGTCTGAGTTTGAATAGGAGTTCATTCTATCTTTCATCATAACCACAACGTCCCTCTCAGTCCCAACCTCGTTCCACACAAAGTAAGTCTTCGAGTTACGTTTTTATCCTCTCAACAGGTTATGAGCCCCAAGCATTGTCGCTGCATGTTTACATCAGCAACAAAGCTCGAAGAACACTTGTACCTAGAACGAGTGAGAACCTTGTGGTTCAAGCCATTCCATCTTGATGCAGAAATGCTCAGATGTTGAAAGCTACAGAACAATGGCTAGGTACTCCACCCGAAAGGGTGTGACACCAATGATGCCAAACTCCATACCTCTTTCCATGGGGAGACTATGTCTCTTGGAAATGATGGGACTTGGACATTCAGCGATGCGGTTTTATTTGCTCCCTTCTCAACTTCATCGAAAGGTTCATGCTAACTAGGCAAGAGTGCGGGTAGGGGTAACCCGCACGGGTCAGGGTACGGGTACTGCACGGGTACGGGTACTGCACGGGTACGGGTACGGGTAGCTAAATCAGCTACCTATACCCGCACCTTGTCATACCCGTACCCGTGGGGTGACCTGTGTGCAGGAGGGGAGTGACAACTTGAAAACGACTCGGGAGGGCATGCAGGAGCGACTGCACAACGCGCACAATCGTGCGCGTTGTGTGGTCGCTTCTG
>JBBPPY010000515.1:0-20736 GCA_038092195.1 Leccinum barrowsii
GGGGGGGGGGGGCGGCGCCCCCCCGGAGGCGATCGAGAGGGTGAAGGATTGGTTGGTGTATTGATTTCAGTCGGCCCACCAGTGCCACTGCGGCCCGTACTAGTAGTAGCCAGGGACTCGGCCTCCAAGCGGTAAGCCGAGCCGTCTTTCAGTCCTTCCCAGATCTCACTCACGCTCTGGATCAGGTCGGTTATTATAAATTTGGTCACTATCGATCGAAACTTCGTTTCTGTACTATTATTGTGATGCCACGTTCCGATAGCCAACTACGCCAGTTGGATCGTCATAAAAGACGGCTGCGTACCATGAGATTCGTTCCCAAAGTTTCGGGTCCGCGCGGAGAGTGTTCCGGAAAGAAGAAACGGTTCTGATCGTGATGGAGACATCGGACAGGTCATCGATGGTCATGTCCAAATCGGATGATGTGTACCTGCAGGAGTGAGATCGGTCGCTACAGGAGAAGAAAGACGCACATTAGTGGTTGATGGAAGGGACCATCGAACTCTTCATTGGAAAACATGGCAAGGTTCTTGCTCTATTGCATCAAGTCGACGAGATGCCAATATAAACCACTTACCATCTGATTGTAATGGGAGTCAGATAAAAATAAAAAGCGTCGGACTCGGAGATCGTGATCCAGGGAGTTAAAGGTACTTTCTTGAAATTGATCATGGCAGTATGATATCGTCATACGGCATCACGAGTCATGTTCTCGAGATTAATGTGTGTCTGGAGGCTCCTCCATTGATTGCGCACCCTGCATACGCCCGGGCTCCCCAGTGTCACCTGACTGGAGAAGAACCACAGAATCGTAACGGGAGGTAGCATCGGTTCTTGGTCTGCTACCACAGCACTTCATGGATATGCCATTGCAAGACTAAGGCAGGATAGAGTCGCGCGGACATGTCAAACAAGTCTTTCATTTCCCAACCGATTAGGAAAGAATTGCCTTTCTATCAGTTCAGATAGGTCACAATGTTGTTGCGCCGGCCACCCCAAGTATTCGTGGGATCCAGGAGGAATCCTTCTGGTCCCCGGGAATGGAATTTAAAACGGCATGGTGGTCGGCGTCAAGGGGGGATCGGAGTGATTGTGTAAAATTATGCACACGTGCCAAAGATTAATATGCAGTTATGCCACTGTTGAGTAACAGCCAGCTTGATCGGTATCGGAGTTGGCGCCACGCGGCTTGTTTGGGAAGCAAGGTCATGGTCCAAGACAAAGATGCAAGTACTTAGACTGGTGACCAGTCTAGGAAGTACTGGCGATTAGTACACCAACGGCGGCCGAGTTGGTGTCCATATCGCCGGTGACACGTTTATGACCATCGCGGGGCATCGTCTGTCAGCTGGCCTTGTAGTCTAGAGGTACGATACTTGCTTTGGGCGAATACCGCGACTGCAAGTGGCCTGGGTTCGATTCCCAGCAAGGCCCGTCCGCTTCCCTCTTTTTATATCGCGGATATTATTACTCCGATTACTCTTTGTCCAATTCCCTCGCGGCTTCCAGGATCCGGACAGATAATGTCCACAATTTCCCATGACAGAATCGTTGGGCTTGTGCGGGGACCTGGTTTATTCCCCGTTCCAAAGCGAGTCTTTCGTTGGTGAGACCCGCATGTCATCCGGGCGAGATGTCGATGAGCCTCGATCGTCGACTCGTCAAAGAAGCAAATGACCTTGCCACATGATCTGGAGCAGGTGATACACCTGTCGGAAGATCTGGCACCACCGGCATTCCCAGGCATGTTGATAGTGCCCACACTACGAATTTAGGTCGCCCTTTTTGATACTCAGAGGCTTCCGTTGGGCTTGCGCCCTATATATACGGCTCCTATTTGTTCCATCCTCCCCTCCTATCGCCTTCGTCATGGCTTCCGTCTTCACTCACGAGTTTGATACCCCCGCCTACAAGGGCAAGGTCTCTTTTGAAACTGGTGTCTTCATCGACGGCGAATTCCGTCAAGGCTCTGATAACACATCTATTCAGTGAGAACGGTTCAACTGTTCATATATCGCCCTGCACATCTGATCAATCCCAATCTCCACAGCGTCATCAACCCAGGTTAGTCTCTATCGTCCTTTGTAGAGTCCCTTTTTCATCAACCCCGTTCGTCAGCTACTGGAAAGGTTATCACTCCCGTTCCCGAAGCCACTGCCAAGGATGTCGACATTGCTGTCGAGGTCGCTCAGAAGGCCTTTGACACCGTCTGGGGTTTGAATGCCCCCGCCGCCCGCCGCAGTACCCTTCTTGGCAAGCTTGCCAGCCTGATGGAGGCCCATGCAGACGAGCTGGCTGCCCTCGAGGCACTCGATAACGGTGAGCTTCCTGCTTGAATAAACTGCGATTCTAGTTTGCTGATCCGTTCCTCAGGTAAAACATTTAGCTGGGCCAGGAATGCAGATATCGCTGGCTCGATCGATTGTATCCGCTACTACGCTGGTTGGGCAGACAAGATTCACGGTCAGGTGCAAGAGGTACGTCTTCCAACAGACACTTCCATTCAAAACATATCGTCATCCCACTCCCACAGACTACTGAAGCTAAACTCACCTACACTCGTCACGAGCCCATTGGCGTCGTCGGTCAAATCATCCCGTGGAATTTCCCTCGTGAGCACCGTATTCCATCATTATCTTGAGAGCTATATTTACTCCAGCGTCTCTGCAGTGTTGATGATGGCCTGGAAACTCGGGCCCGCTCTCGCAACTGGCAATGCAATTATTCTCAAGCCTTCCGAATTTACTCCCTTGACTGCAATTCGCATGGCCCATCTCATCAACCAGGCCGGCTTCCCTCGTGGCGTCGTCAACATTCTTCCTGGATATGGTAACACTGTTGGCACCGCTATCAGTCACCACATGAAGATAGAAAAGGTCGCCTTCACTGGGTCAACGCTTGTTGGTCGCAAGATCATGGAAGCAGCCTCCAAAAGCAACCTGAAGAACGTAACATTGGAACTAGGAGGAAAGAGCCCCAACATTATCTTCGACGATGCGGACTTGGAGCAGGCCGTCAACTGGGCTGCGTTTGGTATCTTGTTCGTCTTCACTACTAATCAAGTAAAGTTGAGAACTGATGTCATTCTCAGCTGGAACCATGGCCAGGCGTGCTGTGCTGGATCACGTATTTTCGTCCAGGAGGGTATTTACGACGAGTTCCTCAAGCGCTTCATCGAAAAAACCGAGTCAATCAAAGTCGGGGATCCTTTCCACCCTGAGACCTACCAAGGTCCTCAAGTCTCTGAGATCCAATTCGATGTCAGTGGTCTCGACAGACGCCTTGTGGCATTCCCCATCTCACAAACTTTAAATTCGTAGCGTATCATGGGTTACATTCAATCCGGCAAGGATGCTGGCGCCAAGGTCGAGACCGGCGGCGAGCGTCTAGGCTCTGAAGGCTACTTTATCGCACCAACCGTCTTTACCAACACTACCCCGGACATGAAGATCGTCCGAGAAGAAATTTTCGGTCCCGTCGGTGTCGTCATCAAATTCAAGGATGAGGAAGATGTGATCCGACAGGCCAACGACACCGTATACGGTCTCGCTGCAGCTGTGTTTACGCAGAACTTGAACCGGGCTATCAAAACGGCGCATCGTCTCAAGGCAGGCACGGCGTGGATCAACTGCGTGAACCAAGTAAATTCGAATGTGCCGTTTGGTGGTTTCAAGCAGAGCGGTATTGGGAGGGAGTTGGGCGAGTATGCGTTACACAAGTGCGACTTTCCCTCTATCCCTTGCGATGTTGTTTGTTTATTGAGTGACCCTTCCAGCTACACCTCCGTCAAGGCCGTTCATATCAACCTCGACATCAAGATGTAAAACACAGGGAGAATGAGACCAAAAGTTCATCAACAAGAATGTATCCAACTTTCACCGTCGACCACTTGTATCGTCAGTGTACCACTACAGATTTGTACAGATATGTCGTATAAAAATGATGGGCGGATCTTGTTGTTTGGATGGCGAAAAATGAGTTCGATGGGGAAGTATGCACCCAGGTTAGTGATCTTTCCCACATAATGACCTTTTTAGAGAGCGGAAATGTGCCTGGAAAAAACACATACGGGGACATGATACAAAGCATGATGATCGCGGGCGTAGTCCCTTCGTGATAGTTGGAAGAGATCTTAGCAAGCACATGACTCACAACGTAAGTCTGTGCCTATCTGATACTACGGAGACCCCGTCGTCTGACAACTTCCGCAATGAAGTTGGGGATAATCCGTGCACGTGAACCAACGTTGTGTCGCTTATCAGCGAATATGCAATCTAATCACTTCTGGAAAGCCTGTACAGCAAAAAGGAACAAGTTTGTCAAGTATGTATACGCGAGCGAATCGGAGTTTATGACGAAATGGCCGGTCATTGCCGGCCCATACTAATACGAGGTCATTCATCTACCATCCCTGTGGGCCGAGTGCTTGCTTTTTCAAGGTCACCGCATCTTCCTGAGACTCAGGACAAGGTCAGAAAGAAACCGATCCAGACGCATTTCAATCATCTCAAGACTTCGATCTCCTGATTCTTCTAACAGCACCGCGGTCTGATTATGGACGCAGAGAAAGACAGTCATCCAAAGGATGAAGACAAGCTCGCCGCAAATTCTTCTGCTAAATCGTCACCACCCTGGCATTCCGAAAAATTTCTGACCATGTTCCCCTGGATACCTGCAAACTGGAGCTGGTCGAAGTGGAAACCGGTCTTGCGGAGCGCCTTGGCTGCTTGGATCGGTCTCTTGTTGTTTCTCATCCCGGAAACATTGAATGTGTTGGGGCAAGTGGGTGTTCTCTGTTTTTGTCTCTTCCCTTTTTCTCAACCCAAGGGACTCCCAGGCAGCTTTTTTGATCATCATAGGTAAATTATCAGATCATCCGTCCCTACGCAATCATTAAGCTCATTGATGCTTAGCCTCCTTTCTCTCTCCTCCAAGTGACCCATTCATTGCCGTCCTTCAGCGTGAGCTCGGAATTCTTACGTTTGCAGCATCTGCTTGGGCGTTAGTAGATTTCCGACCCTTCTTATTACTCGCCAACTAGTTTTGTTTTCACAGTTGGTCTTGTTTGGGCATGAAATTGGCGGATCTCGCGCGATCAAATAAAGTCCCCGTTGCGTCCCCAGCAAGCATCTTTTCTGGTCAGTACCTCGAAGTCGCCGTGAGTATGCTCCAGTACGCCGACATGAGTATCTACGCTTACATTCGGAATTCTAGCCCACTGTCATAATTGCTGTATTTCTCTTCATTGGAACCTTCTTTTTCTTGTATATCAAATCACGCGTCGGTCCTGGGCCACTCACCATTGCATGTGTCTTTGGGTGCATATGTATTGGTAAGGCAACAACTGCACGTTCCTTTACTATCAGCTGACAAAAAATGATTCAGACATTTGTTTGACAACTGGTGTTCTGTTTCCGTACCCCTACTACACGGTCCGTCCACTGTTTGCATACTCCTACGTGGTTGACGCAAGCGCAGATTGGACGGCTCATTGTCCTGCCGCTGACCCTCCATTCAGCCATTGCTCTGATTCTGTCGCTTGGCTTATTTCCCACCTCTGAATCAGCCGTGTTCACTATGCGTTTACAGAGTGCGCTGTCATTCCTTGTCTCGGCGACCGGAGAACTCCACAAGCGGCTGGAACAAGATGTCACTACTTCTGAGTTTTCGGCGACCCCAATCGTTGCAGCTGTCAGCAAAGCAGAAAGCGCACTCGCTCTACTTGCCTCTGCCGCACGTCTGCAACGGCTAGACGTTGTTTATTGTCGCTTTGCACCTTCGGATTATACTCAGATTCATGTTCTGACGAGGCAGCTCGTTGTAAAGACGGGCGGCATGAGTGTATACTATACATTGATCGACCCAACAGGAGAGAAATTTACTTCTGCTCCGTCATTTTCTGCGACACCGACGCTAGCTTCCCCGTCTCATTTCCTGCCGGCGACGTCAGGCCAGGACCTACCATCCACCGATACAGAAGACGCGGATCGCCATGGAACTGTAGCTGAGACAAACAGGCACCAGCACAATCATCATCATCACGTTCCACAGGGACAGCGCCACACTCACTACACGGGAATTCACCATCGCAAACGACGACACTCACCTCCTAGGCACACAGCCTCCCACCACACCGCTCATTCCCGCGCTACAGGAATGGAATCGGCCGTAGGAGTTTTTGAATCTCTTCGATATTTGAACCTTGAAGCAGAGCACATATCCCACCCAGATTGGTTGGTGCATGTTGCAAGGGCCAGCAAGCTACTGAACACCAGCTGCCGAGACTTGCTCGAAAGCTGTGAACATGGGCTTCAGGGCGCATGCGACTGGCTTAGTTGTACCCAAGACAATACCTTCAACTTCTGGGTGACCCGAGAAGAAAAGCAACGGACTCGCAAGGTCAGGATCAAGAAATACGAAGAGCTGCTCCACGAATTATCGCTCAATCTGGACGAGTTTACGAACAAGAAAAGGTTTTGGATATCTTTAAACTGAACGTCACAAACACTGATGGTTATGACTCAAAAGGTTCACCGTCCTTGATCCTTATCGACCCATGTTCACTTCTGCTGATGACCCGTTGACGGAGCGCGAAATTGTACCTCACAGACATCTTTTCAACTGCTTCGTCTATCAGTATCATCTGATGCAATTTGCTGCAAGTATTCAAAATATGGTATGACCGTCATATTTACCCTTGGTGAAGTCTGATCTGTATATCAGCTGGGTGAGATAATCCGATTGGAAACTGACAGAGAGTTTCCGAGAGTATGGTTCCCAATGGTCAATTGGTCGAAGTTGGTACACCGGACAACATGGGAGCCATCTGAGATGGTGGAGAGGGACGATGACGAGAATCCCGGTGTGTGTGTTTTTCGTCTACTTCCTACAGTTCTAATCGACTTTGGGTGCCTCTTAGATACAATTCCTGGTCTGGATCCGACTTCTCCAATGGTCCTTGGACAAGCTATCCGTCGGGATCCTGATGCCTTACCTCCCCGAAATGTGCTGGAGAAGACTATAAACTGGATGTATTATGTAGCCAAAGGTATAGGAGGAGGAAATGTTCTCTACGCATTGAAAGCCGGTATATTGACAAGTGAGACATATTCGCCCCTCATCCCGGTCGGAGGATTCGGATACTGATTTGACTATAGTCCTCCTATCGTTGCCATCCTTCCTCAAGCCATCCGCAGAATTCGCATACAGTACGTATCCTCAATAGATTCACTTCACTCTTCTCGCTGGCTGACCATTTCTTGAGAAAACAAATTTGTATGGGCTGTGTAAGTTTGCGTACTTACATTGCAAGATCTGCTTGACTCACTGATGCAAACAGCATTATGGCTCAGCTTACACTCTCTCGATTCCGTGGGGACACCACCTTCGGGCTTGTGGCACGGATAATCAGCACTTTCGTTGGAGGAATCATTGGTACCCTGATGTGGTTGGTGTTGCTTTGAATGCATGCATGCATGACGAGCTGACTGGCAAACACAAGGTATATTTCAGCTGGATCCGGCCATGGGAATCCATTCGGTTTGGCAGCCGTGTGTTTTGTCTGTTTCCCGTTCTTTTTTTTCTTCCGCCTCTATTGGCCTGTTTCCCCAATGACGAACTTGATCATATGGGTCACTGCTGCTTTAGTAAGTGAAATCACTACCTATTTCCGCACACGAAGACTGGCTGAAATAAAAAGGTTTATGGATACTCATACGTAGATACGCATGTTGCTGCTGCTGCTGCATCCTCACCAGGATATGGCATCGATGTTGCCTGGGTAAAATCCGTCTGTCAAACCACTAATCAACCTTTTCTGACGCCATTAAACAGAAACGGTTCGTCCTCGTGGTAATTGGCGTGTTAGCTGCTGGGTATTATTTTCCCTTGAAGCGAAGAATCTTTATTCTCAGAGCTTTTATAGCATTTTTTCGTTCCTCCCTCCGTCGACAACGATTCGTCTCTATGAACGGAAAACTTTGGCTACTACCACCTCGGAGATTGGGTCCGTTTACTGTTCCGTGATCTCATCTGCACACACGAAGAGCGAGGGAGAGACAGCCGCGATTGTTCAGCACATTCTTGCTATCCTGAGCAAATTGAAAAGATCTATCGTGCTGAAGGAAAATGCCGTTTACGAGGTTTGTCTCAGTACAGGGCTCACTTTGTTTTGATTTACCTGCTTTCGTCAGTTTTCGCTCCGGGGCAGATGGCCCGCTGAGAGGTACCAACGAATTCTCGACTTACAGATGTGCGGTGTGTTTCATGCACCTGCGTTGTTCTACTTTTCATGGATCTGCTCAGCCAAATATCGGGTCTCTTGTCTCATTTGACATCTGTCCTAGAGAAAATGGAGCCCGCATGGGCGCAGGCATTCTTGAAGCGAACGCGGATGTCGGATGCGGACTTCCTTGGTGATGTATTGGCTGTCATAAGTACGCGACCCCCATTTCCTTGGCTAGATTTGGTCAGATGACGTTGTTAGGCATGATATCATCTTCTCTTCGGACCGGAAATCCTCTTCCTCAGGTGACACCGTGTCCGCTCGTCAACCGCTTCTTGCAGCTCCCTCATGGCATGAATATCATTCATGAAGAATCAGAAGAAGACTTTGGTCTACCGAAGGTATTGACAGAAGAAACGCTCGAGAGCTTGCAGTATTTGTACGTTTTCATCCATCACGTCACGGGTCTCTTCATTACTCTGCATTACTTGGTAGGATTTTTTGTGTCGGCGTGTCAACTACCTTTGCCCTCGTGACACGTCTAGACAGATTGATGGTCGCGGTCAAGGAATTGGTCGGGGAACACTACCATATTCATGGGGTTGGTCTTCCTCTATACGTTCGCCGAGGGCATGAGGGGGAGAATGTGGAGACCAGCTCTCGCGTGTCCACAGTAGTGCCCGACTCGAGCACGTAGTAAATCCGTGATTTATCACTGTACTTTTATCGCTAGTGCCCTGGAGAATTAAAATGTGATCTTTTGTGTCCCAGTCAGTACCTTCCAACCATCGCTTGGAATCTGGACGGAGAGGTGGCATTGCGGTGTTTACTGTAAAATTGGTCTCAAATGTTTGCATGGATTGATCATTGCAACTTGCAAAAGAGGTCCGAGACCGCTTCCAATGGCCAACTCACATCGATTCTACCATATGCATATGTCTCGTGCTCATCAATCTGTGGCGGAGATTTCTGGTGGAATGATCTATTCGTGGTATCTTTGCACCATCGTAGCTTCATAGTAGACAGTCTGGTCACCAGACTAACATCCGAATCGCTTACGTGTCCGTCTTTGTAATCAATATTAAAATCCATGATACAGGACAGACATCTCGACCGGCTCAAGATTGGCCGTAGGGTGCCCGAGTGCTTGACCGAAGATACGGCAATGTTGACGGCCGGTCCGGGAGGGGTCATAACGAATGCCGTGGACATGGTTGGTCTTTGAACGCTTCCTTCAGTAAATCTACACGGGACGTTCCGCTCACATAACTACGCGATGTAGGCCAAATGGATCTCGACATGGATCAGTAAAGGTGCTCACGGCAATCGAACAGTCATTCCGCAATCTGTGTACCAGAACGCATCGTACTCTTACACCGTTTCTACCAGCCACCCACCAGAACCCGGAACACTCCGATGTTGCATATGACATGGGTTGGTTCCGTAGTTCATACCCGGGCGGGCACGACATGAGAGTTGGACACCATGGCCTCTCGTGTTCCATTGCTGATGCCTAATCAGGCTGTCTTCCACTCTGGCTCTCTTCCTGAACTGTCTACCCTTGTCTCTTTCCTTCCGAGTGATGAGATCGGTGTGACTATATTTGCAAATGGGAAAGCATAAGCCGGGCCTTTGATGCTGTTTGGAACCACATCCTCGATTCGGCATTGCACTTGACTAGTCCGCTGACACCAACCAGGCTTGCGCTTTTCTTGGTAACTTTTTACCTGACTGACCTATGATCCAGTTCTTCCTCCACTAACGTCACGACGACAGAGCCGAGCTCTGACATGGAGAACTCTACGTTGTCTTTGGATGCCGTCGCTGGGACGTACGCCAATCCTGGTTATGGTTCGTTTATGCTGTGTGCACCCTCTAGCGCATCTTCATACTGCACCAACGTTCGATCCAATTTCACTGTCATCGATAGCGTACAAGGCAGTCCGAGCCCTTTCGGGCATCTGCTTGCAGAATGGCCTCGCCTGTGGTCTTCGCACGTTCGCATGCGTGCCCGGCGTGTAGCCTTGTTTGATCTCTGCTTCACGACCCTGTACCCGAACGGATATGGCAAGGACAGCATGCCGTTTGAGACGAGGGGGATCGGTACAACAGAAGGGCTGGCTGAATTTCTCGTAGAAGATGGGGAGGTGGTTGGGTTTGGGTTGAGGGACTGGTGGGTGAGTTGACAGAGCGAGCACGTACGTACGAGACGGTACGAGATCGGGCAGAGGTTTGGTTTGATAAGGTTTGATGTTGGTATGATACTATGAAGATGTTTGTATGTAAACTTGCCATGGATGAATATTTGAATCAGGAGTCAGGGCGACGGAGTCGAACCCTGCCGATGATGACATTGCCTGGGACAAAACGTGGTTCATCGGAGGGAGCTTCAGCGGCGAATCAATATTAATCGATTTTGATCAGCAAATGACCAGCGAAGAAAATGACGCAAAGCCTCAGTGGTACGATTTCGATGTCTACGTGGGGGCACGGGGTTGGGAAGAATTGTTTATAGATCGACAGGTAATCGAAATAAGTCTAAAGCTTCCGAGATACTACGAAGCTACTACACGTTGTCAGATACCTTCGGCTCGACTTCTTTGCCGCTGCCCAAACCAAAATTCAGTACTTTTCCATTTCTTTTGCATGGAGCAACCCACTACTATTAATCAGCCTGATTGCACGTCCAAATTCTGAGACAGACTCGTCAGACTCAGTTTCATCCAAGGCCGGTTCAGGATTGGTGAAGCTTATCTGTGTGTTGGAAGATGCCAATCGTATGTGGTGAATTCATCAGCATAATGGCATGGCGATAAGCTACAAGGTTCAAACCACGGGCCTCCGCCTCCACCGTGAAGAGCGCTTCTAAGATCCTTATTGATGGCAACGCACTGGTCTTCGTCATGCTCGTGCATCACCAAGATAACGATAACGTCCATCTTTTCCAAGGCCCATCGATCTCACGGAGATTTGTGGAGATACAGAAAAGGATAATCTCTGGATGCGCACGTTTGGCAATGTACACCTCCCTGAACGAGTCATCAGGCAACTGTCCCAATTAAAGACTTATCTCCCCTGATTCAGAACGGACATTAGAATACGTCATGGGAACATCTTGCAGGAACTAACCTTGACAACTTCCTCGATCGTCAAGGAGGAGCGAAAAGGGGGTTCAGAGGACCAGACTCGGTGAGACGGGGAATAGCAGCAATGTCGGACTCCTCCTGTCGTTAATTTTTTTCTAGTCATTTACATGAAATGTTGACTGCCTTCTAAGGAGCCAACTGGCACATTGCCCTTCTTGCAACTTAGACACGCGTAAACGCGCTGGCCCTCGAAGGCGTGCTCAACGGTGACGATGGCCACGACTGGGCGCTGGTATTTCATGTGCTGGACCTGATGGCTGTTCGAAACGCGGACGAGGGACGGGGATATCATCGACACTAATGCCGGTGGACTGAGCGGAAGTAGATGGGGATCAATCGATGCGCTGCCTTCCGAGTACTGTTTCAGCTCTACATTCCACATTTTCTCCAACGATACGCTCGTTCTTTCCAGAGATGGGAGACACAGAACGCACTGGGTGGTTCCTAAAACATCCGAGAGATATTCGGCTGCTTCAGGATCCTGCCAGTGCCAGTGATCGTTGGGCAGGCGAATGCTGGCAAGACGATCATTCTCCGCACGATCTGTAACTCTACTGAAAACGAAAATCCGGAGGTCTATGATGGCAAGGGAAACAAGGTGCGATCAGGATTTGATACGTATGAGTGAGTAGGATACCAAACTGCACGAGTAGATTGATTTGAGTCACACTGACCCAAAGTCAAGGGATCCAAGTAGGTGAGTATCTCTACATAGTTAGTATGGTAACTAGTACTCACACACGAGGAAAGTTCTGAGCAACGTGTTGGCGCAGGCACAACGTCACTTGATGTTCAAGGAACGACACATTTAAAATCGGCGAATCGCTTATGTCACTGTCCGAGTTGTGGACTGAAGGCGTTCGAACACGATGAGTTGGAGAGGGCGAATCATGTTGATGGCATTATGAAAATTTCATCATGCAAGTACAAGAAAGAAAAAAAAACTGACCGCACTCCGTAGCACGGGTCGTGCTTTCCATATGTACTGCCATTGTGGCGAGTCAGTGCAAGTTTCCACCATTCATGTCGTGACAGAAAGATCATACACCGCCTCATCCACAATGCACATCCTCGAAGTTCTCCATTAATATTAGTCTAGGGTGCTTGAACTCTGTCATGCCCTGCCAGGTCACACACTGCCCGTATGGGACTGTTTCGAAGCCTTCTCATCGGCCCGGCCCATCTGCATATGGGACTTTTCGATGACACTTTACCCGCGTCCTTGGGGATTCCGGTGAATTCTTTGGCGATTACACACATTTATGGGAATCCTGCACTAGCCTGAGCTGTCAACGTTTCAACAACCACGCCATTGATTGATCGGGTGACATATACCAATTCTGCGACTGGTTCATCGATCGATGGGCCACAGCATATCCACGGGAGCCACTTGCCAATGGAACTGTGGTCGCACGACCCTAATCACCTCTTCCACGCTGTATTAATGGTCAACAATAGACCAACCGCTGCGCCGCGTCTACTTGTCGGCTGCATGGCTGTGGATTCATCTGAATCTAATGTGGATTCCTTGACGTCGGTAAGGTTAACGCGTTTCTGCCAGTGTGAGGTATGTATGTCAAGGTTTATTGTGATGTTTCGTTCTTGACAGGATCGGAACTTACCCCAGGCCCCACCGTAGGGCCTTTTTTGTACTTTTGTCCAACGGGGATCCGTCAGGAGTCCGCCTTCATTATGTACACAGCATATACCGTGGAGTGCGGCTCGTTCAAAAAAAGGATATTCATGGAGTCTCGAAGACAACGTGTGCGGAACGGATATGCCAGTGCGCGGTGATCGCTCACACCCACCACCCTATATTATTTTCCATGGGATCCGAATCGCGCCGAGGATGTGCGCCCGCTCCGTATCGATCGGCAAAAAAAAACATGTCATTGAGACGTAGGTGCGAGCGGTGGGATTCTCACGTGGGTTAATTTCTCAACACATGTTCCGTCGGCCGCCACACCCCTCGCTGTTCGAAGTTTTGATCATGGGGTACCTTGCAGTGTCTTCACCCTGAGGCTTTCATGTCAGTGCATAACCCTACCGGCCGCCACTCAGCGTCACGGTGTACGACGAAAGATCTTACCTTCCACTGACCTAATTCCAATTAGTCAACTACCTACTGGGGTCCTTGAACTAAATCTATGTAGCGTGTCTCATATACATATTGTATTATAATTGCTCAAGGAGACATTTGATGACAAAATTAAAAAAGTGTATCGATACATGTCTAGTTGTGGTGGGGCAAATGTTCTGAATGATGCATACGGAAAGGTGGGGTGGGGCAGATTACATTGTAGGGATACTCGCAACGGGTATGAGGGGTAAGCGGGTAACAGGCATGTGTTCATTTGTGAAACAGGACAGCCATCTCTGCGGACACGATTCCAAGCCCTACAGTCGTCATGACCAAGATCGGCAAAAGATTCCAAAAGGCGAAATCCCTCTGCTTCACGTGGATGTCTTTTTGCCCCAAAATGGTTCTCCAGAGGAGGCCCGCCAGCGAGGCTGCAAACGTGAAGCTGACAGCTCCAACGTTCGACGCCACAGCAAGCGCGATGGCAGCGGCACGATTGGTTTCGTATGGAAAAGCGGCCGCACGGACAACTTTGGTGAGAAGGATAGTGGCACCAATGTTGGTACCCGAGAGGTTACACAGGACGACTCCGAGGACTCCGATCAACCAGATGGTAGGCTGTACTTCGCTTCCCGATGCTTGAACGAGCCAGCCAGCAAATACTTGTACCCACCCCTGGTGATTGAGTGCCTCGATAAGGATAAACTGAGAAAAAGCGAATGGCACAAGGGCAAAGGGAAGCCGAGGTAGCGCGGTCATGAAAGTTGGGAATCGTTTTTCTAGTTGCTTGTGCAGACCGTCCAGGTATGACCGATACCAGCTAAAAACGTATGGTAATTTGACATTCTCTTCGGGAGCTTGTAGCACCGTTTTGGAACCTGCATTCGGCATATGGGATCCGGACCCGACGGCAGTCTCGTCGGTTGGAAGAGACTGTGATTGTTCTAGATCATGTGAGGGGCGACGCGAAGGGCTGTCACCCATGACTTGCTGTTCCTCAACCGTAGATCCTTCACTAAGCTCCTCAGCCTGATCCTGAGGCAGTTCATGGCCGAAAGGCTCCATACCGCGCCAGTAGCGATAATAGTCGCGGCCAAGATCAAATAGGAGTTTACCAAGGGCGAAAGGCAAACTAATCATCCAGACATCAATCCCAAAAAAGCTGACGACGAGACAGAGAATAAGGGTAGCGCCGAGCATGAAGCTACCAAACCAGGCCCCAACGGGATCCAGAAGGGCTTTTCGGGGGTCCTGACGAGCGACCCGGGTTAATTTTCGCGGGACTATGTTGCGGAATTGAAATGCTAGGGCAACAAAGCAGAAGACATTACAACCAAGGAAGGGAAGGATGGTGTACGCGGTAAAGGCGGCATTGTTAACATTGAAACCTTCACAGATAACGACCTTGTATGAAGTCGTGAATTAGAATATGTGAATGGATAACTTGCGAGGGAAAGACAAACATTGGTGGGATTTCCTACAAAGAGAACCATGCTAGCGGTGTTGGCCGCAGCAAATTCAGCCATGACCCATGCCCATGGGTCGAGTTTTGCGACTTGTGTATAATAGACCAAAAACGCGGTTCCAGAGAGGATGACGGGATCATTGCCCAGGAGAATGGAGAGAAGAGTGAGCATGATATAGAAATAAAGATAGAGCCTCCATCCATTGTGACCACCCTGATTACTGACCCAAAAGGCTGCAGCTCGGAGTATACCGGTGATGTCGAGAGTAATGGCCATGTAGGCAAGAGAGAAGAACAGGATGAGGATGTTGTAAGGCTTGATACCTTCTGTGCCCACGATGCCGTTGCGAATGACTGCTGGATCGAGGCATTGGGCGGCCCAGAGCAACGCGATAGCGAGGATAGGCGCGGTTGTGAGGTTGATTGGTATTCGAGGTAAGGGACGGGGAGTGGGTATCGAGACTGGGTATATCACGAAGAAGATGGAAACGATGAACAGTACCAACGTGGCGATGGCATATCCAGAGGTCATGGCGGGATCCGTGGTCCGAGGTAGACGCCCTGGCACATAAACGAGGGTATAAAGGCGCGTTAGAGTCGGATGTGTCCGAGAAGAAAAACTGAGAAGGGAGAAAGTACTTCATGCCACCACCGCATATTATACCCGTCCGCGTCAACCCGTGACGAAACCGTGGCGTTTGAAGTTTCTGATGGAAAACAATTTTAGAACCTTCTATTCGAACTATTATTTATTATTTTGTACCAAAATCTTATCCCACGCTGTCATGTGGCAGTGAACCTCGAGGCATTAAAAGTTATTGTAGTTGCCAAAGTGATGGCATTCAACGCCCAGTACCTCCGTTCCCGATGTGCTTTTTCAATTGTAAGCGCAACACAGGTGGTCGGCAACTGATTGTTGCGAAAATTACAGCGCAGTTAGTACATAAACGAAGCTGTGGCATTACTCATAGAGAGTGCGATTGTTGTCATCAAAGTTCCTGACATCCGGTCCGAGGCGATATCTCACAAATCATGAACCGAGGTCCGAAAATCGATGGGCAAGGCTGGCGCCCACTTGAGACTGCACTCACAATTCCAAGAGATATGGATCAGTTCTTGCAACGATCGGCGCAACACGATATCGGAGATATCTGCGATTCTAATTGTCCCGTACATATACCGATACCGTCGGAGATCCTGTCATCCCACACTGCAATCATTGTCTCGAGTAACTTGTTCCTAGTAGCTCTACTGTGCATGCTCTGCTCAGATCAACTGTAGCCGATGATCGGCTCAGCCTGCTTTGTATACAGGTTAGAAGAATAATAGCAACGGAAGACAGCATCATTGAAACATAAAATATGCATCTGCTAGCATATTTCATCTTGCCAATGATCACTGATAATCATTGATGCATCCCCTTCGTACATGTGAGTTTTACTACTTTATTTCGAACGTCGGACCGTAGTCAATCACCAAGCACTGCAACCTCGGCAAGGAAAATCTGGAAGCTCGAATCCTGTGGGCATTCGGATCGAGAATACAGCCCTCAGGTAGGAAGACAGTCGTTCCTACTCTTCCAGGTCGAGAGGCACTCTTTCACAGGTACCAATACCCGTACTATTACCCGGCCCTGCTTTCGAGCCACAGCTTCAAATCGCGATACATATTTCTAGGGCAGCCGACTCGTCAATGTTTGCACGTATTGTCGCTGAAGCGCGATACTGGGCAACATGCACTCATCCGGAGAGTAACCGATCACATAGCTGCCGACGTCCTGTGCAAATCCGAGTCACTGAGCGGGTCCCCTTCGTGGATCCTCGCTTGTGCCACACTGCGTTTGGCAGCTTGCCAGTCGGTCGAAACCTCGAAGGGGCTCCTGTAATACGTTCCTGTGTCTGATAGTTTATTAGTTGCTGCAATTAGCTCGAGCAAAGTAACCGTTCCCATTGACTTCTCAGTCAACAACTAGTATCCAATCCAAGTCGACCTCCATCATTCCAGCTCGGGCGCGCAGGTCCTCTAGGAGGGATGATCAACTCCGCGGGTCAGGCTGAACCTCTAAAAGCTTTCGTGGTTACTAACTGCTTCGCGGAAGTGTTGATACCTCGTCAATTCGAACTGAGTTTACATATGTGGACCCTGGTGTTGTAAATATTTGTCCCGGGCGCTTCTCTCATGGCGCCAATGAGATATTATCTACATGCCGAGCGTTGTGCGTTTAGCGCGCGTACTCTTCCATCTACACAGTCAGAGCCATGCCGGAACACCTCTCCATACCCATGCAAACTTTTGCGCCCAGCACTTCAACGAAAGGAACTAGAGAACATGATACGCAGAACGCCAGTGTTCAACAACAATCCGCTTTGCTGGACAGAACACCTGCCCCAATGTAAGTCTTCGAACGATGATAGCCTCCGAACCACGACCGGGCTCATTTTTCCTGATACCCCACCACTTCATGATGTCTGGAATTACAGCTACCGACACGCAGCTCCGTCCGGACCATGGCCGTGGATGGACTTTGACGAAGATGTTCCGGCGGTTAATTCACCCACAAGCCGGCCTACAAGTTCAAGTGTACCACAGCGCTGGCAGGGATACCCACAAAGTTCATTCCCAAACTGGACAGAGTGTCAAGTGAAACGCTGTGAAATGTTGACAGCGTGCCCTGTTGGCGAAAGCACCGTCCTCAAAGTTGACGTGTGTAATGATGGAAAATTTGGTGACGCTGGCCCCAAAATGGCTACGATCAACGATCAATCAAGCCAGGATGCGTATTGGGAATTTCTTCAAAGTCCAGTGAGTGCTTGGTTCTTGCTTCGCGGACATCAATGAAATAATGGCGGCTGCAGAGGGACAAGAATGTTCGCGTGCGAGTCCTCTTCGTCAAGAATATGACGGAAGAAGTTTTGAAAATGTTGGGGACGAAGTACGTGGATGATTTCTATGCAATCAGGCAAGCAAAAGTCAAACATCGTACAGATATACCATCGAGCCTTTTTTCTTCTCATCTTCGACTAATTGGATACCCTCGAGATACCAGGAGAATCCAAAAGACAAACAAAGTGACCGTGAGCACTCCCCTGTTCTCGTTCTCGTTTTGTTTAGAGGTTCAAAAATTCTACAGACATCACTGTCGTTCTTCCGTTCATTCGTGCGATCAATGGGTCGGCTGCAGGCTCAGTTTCATCAGTATCATCGCAAGAGGGTATGCATCCTTGAAAAATTTCTGTCCATATAGCTTCATCTGTGTTTCAGATACCCAGGTCATTGATACCCAGTCGCCACTCTATCTAGAATCTTGTATGTATTCTCAATTGACTCAGGTTGGATATCATCTGTGATATTTATACCTTTTCCAGGTGACAAGTATATATATCAAGACCTGGTTAGCATCCATATGGTCCGCACTGTAGAATCTAGCACCATTATATCCTGCCATCCGAAGTTTCGCAGGGCGACTGCAGACCAACTTCACTCACTTATCAACCGAACCGGTCGGAGTGTCTACTGGTCGAAAATCTTCGAGAAGTCAAAGGATCATACGTGCTTATTTTTATGCTTTTTGTGGTATGCTATGTATGCATGGGATGAAGTTTTCGAGATTTTGTTCGCTCATATCAATCACCTGGTAAGCACCATGCTCGGTGACGGCGATAGCATGTCATATCTTTCCATAGGAACAATTAGTTCTCGATAGCGAGAAAATCAGGGAAACGCGGGCGTTGCACATTCTGCAAGCGCACCTGCTTTACCATCGAACCCTACTCGAAGATTTCCGGAAATCCGTGGAGTTTGTGCGAGACACTGAAAATCCTGCTATGCAGCATTCCTCTGTGTCTGAAGTTCAACGGACAGATTCAAAGCATATTTTGAAGAGAGAGACCGAGTATCTCCTTTCGGAAATTGAGAGGTTGGAAAGTCAGAGGTTGATGCAAGTGATGCGATTGAAGAACGTCATAGATCTGGTATGATTTGAATCGTTGGTCTCTGACTCCCTGTCAATTATCCCTTTGTAGGCATTCGCCACCGTCAACATCGATGACAGCAAGTACATGAAAAAACTGACAATTGCAACAGTTCGCGACTCGGCCGCGATGAAACAAGTATGTGCCCGCCTTTACCGTTGGCTGTAAAAAAAATTGATAGTAGATTTAGATAGCTTATCTGACCATGATTTTCCTTCCTGCCAATTTCTTGTCTGTAAGTAGCTTCATTGACAGATCCCCTTCGTTTTCTCACATGATGAGCACAGAACGTGTTTGCCATGAACGTCATCGAGATCAATCCTTATGGTGGAGAGACACTCAGTCACTATATCGAAGGGGCGATCGGTCTGACGATTTTCGCGGCGTGGGTCATTGTCGCGCTGCAGCCCGAGAGTAGTTTCATTCCACGAGAAAGCTCTCTCTGGAGGCGGGTGGGTTGGCCGTTGTTTTATATCGGGGAAGCCATCTTTCGGATGACCATTGGTGACAAGTGGAAAAAGAAATGATGCGGTTGTACGGTTGTATCTGACTTGCTAGACCACGACAGGCTGTTGTACTTTCTTCTGCTTTCTGTCATCTTTTTTTTTCGTATTCTTGTGGGTACCGTGGAGTGGGTTGGAGAGTGTTGTAGTGTCGTAAAGGACTCCGCTTCTCGTAGTGTAGATATATATTCGAGACTTTTGATTGGAAAGTAGACATGCTCCTGAATGAAGGCTCTCAGGCTGACTTTGAGATGCGCCATCTTAGGTTTTGTGTTCCAACTTCCGAAAACGGGCTCGTCCCCGTCCATTACTGCCGCGCTGTCTTACTTCTCAGTCCCCGGGGCGGCGTTCTCAGGAATGGAGGACCCGCAAGTCCGATATCACACATTGAGACATCATGTGGCCCGTCTCCTCGCTCACTGACTTGCATAGAACATTCTCTTGCATACGAACACCGGCCCGCCGATTGATGCTTTAAATATGCTGGAATCGTGACCCATTCGGGAGGGTTATCTTCCACACTTTCATCATTGACCCACCGCATTTGCTTGGCAGGCTAGGCCCACAGCCTTCTCGTCTTGTCGGACTCGTCGTAACGGCATCATTGATACACGAACTCGTTGGGACACAGGCACATCAGTGTACCTGACTTCTGGCGATTGGCGCTCAACCTGACTTCTACTTGGTCCAGCAATATCACTGAAGAATTTCGTAATCGGGGATGTCTGTGAACGTGGTCGCACCACCACCCAGCAAATGGGTAGCATGGCTTTATGACATCTATGGCTCCGGGAAACCACCCGTTCTGGGTACAGTCGACATCCAGGAGATCGAAGATAAGGCTCGGGAAGTACTCAAGGACAATCCATGTCAGTGGTCCCTTTTTTGAAATGGATCGACAGTGAAACAAAATCCATGATCATTTGTTGCCTTCCCAGCCAATTTCTTGTACGTGCTGCAAAGTGCGGGAACCTGTAGCACGTATGCAGAGAATAGGAGAGCATTCGATAGGTGGAA
Organism: Leccinum barrowsii; assembly: GCA_038092195.1. NCBI lineage: Eukaryota > Fungi > Basidiomycota > Agaricomycetes > Boletales > Boletaceae > Leccinum > Leccinum barrowsii. The sequence continues at coordinate 20,407 of JBBPPY010000515.1, forward strand.
GCTCATTCCCCGTATGCTCATCGATGCAGGGGAACGTAACCTCGAGGTGCGACACTCGAAGTATTGGCTGGACGATAACTGATAAACATACATATTCTCGATAAGACCACGATCTTTGGTGTTGCACACCCTACGCCTGTTTTCGTCGGTCCAGTCAGTAGTCACCATCTAATGCACAGCGATGCAGAGCTCGGGACTGCTCGTGCAGCAAGCAAGGTCGGTGTACCCCTGATTATCAGTACCGCCGCATCTCGGTCCATGGAAGAGATCGCGGATGCTCAAGGTCCGAACGGACATCGCTGGTTCCAGCTCTATTGGTAAGTTCGTCCC
>JBBPPY010000516.1:0-20732 GCA_038092195.1 Leccinum barrowsii
GTCTGGGGGTTACTGTCCAGATCTAGCCAGTTAGGAACCTTGCTGTGGACATCTGTCACCCTGGGGAAGCTGTCCAGTTCTGGCCAGATCTGTCCAAGTGATGGCTGGTTTGCTGATGTAGTCTCATTGACAGCGGTGGCAGCCTATTCGAGTCACTGGTCCAAGTCTTCGCAGATCTTGAGTACATCACCGACAACAGCAAGCATGGTTTGCCAGTTGCGCGTGCCGTCGCTGGTACATCCGATGTGGGACATCGGATGGGTTAGCGTTCTTCGAGAATATGATGAGAAGAAGAAAAGGGAGAAAGCGAAAACAATACTCACTTGACGGAGGCAGTGCCGTAACTCTCATCCTGGCTCATAGTTATGCAAGATGAGCGCTTGCCCAGCCAGGAATACCCTCGGCAGGTCCTTGAGCGCGATCACTTTCCCTCGATTCAGCGCGAACTCAGCAACAGGCGGTGCCGCTTGAATTGCAAGTCGATCGTAAGGTGGATCGGCCCGAGAACGGTGCGAGGGTGATCTGGAGATTCATGATGCCCTTAAGCGCCATGGACTTGATCCCGCCTGGCACAGGAGCGAAACGGAGATGATTTCCTTGATGACGACGTGCAGGCTATCAACAAATCATCAAACCATCAAACGGAAGAATGAGTGGAACATACCCTTTCTGGAGTTCAGGTAGAAGAAGGCTACCCCGCGCATGCTTTTGAGTCAGCGTCTGCGGTTCGACAGCGACGGGCGTAGGAGGGGATGATATGTCCTCGATGGAGTACCTCATCCCCGATTTTGCACAGGAATTCTTCCTGTCTCATCTTCTTGCTGCAGAGCTTCATGCCGCCCGTCTTGAAGTGGGGCACCGAGACGACGTTGCAGATGCCGTCGTTGAAGATAATGTGGAATGTAGAGTTGAAGTAGAGGACGAGGGGGGATATGGAAGAGATGTACGTTGATCGATTATCTACATCCGACATCCGCTTCGGAACGGGTGGGAGGATTCGGCGACCACATCCGAGTCCCTCCTTATGCTGTTTTTACTATTCAGTTTGATCCCAGACTTCTTCCGGAGTCTGAGCATTACTTACTAAGTTACGCTTTGGGCCGTTCCAAACTGTGGTGATGAGACCGTCTAGCTATCGACAGTTTAGCTCACGAGTCGCGTGTTGAACTCGAGCATCTCACTCTGGTCTTCGGTATGGGCATGCCAGAGAACGTTGTGCTGTACAAGCACGATGATCGATGCGAGCACGGTCCGAGATTTCAGCCTAGTGAATCTGACGTACTGACGCGACTTTCTGTCGGAAGAGATGAGGAACGAAGTGGTGGGTCGCGTGAAAGCTTACCACGTGAGGGCCCAGGGGACCAAAGTGAGTGTGTACGATCTGAGTGCACAGACGACAAGTGTCTGCGTCGGCCATGCGTGTACCGGAACAAGCTAACAATTGCGCTCACAGTCAGCTGGCAGAACCCAACCCGTCGGCGACGTGCTTACAATTGTGTTGCTGGGATGACATAAAACAGCTCCCACTTGACAAGCAAAAGATTATGGAGTACGTACTACTTTGATACTACATACATCAATTGGTGATATTGAGAGAAGGTCGGTGAACGGCCCCTCTCACCGCCGCGGATCCGGGAACCAACCAAAAACAACACCGCAACTTGGTCACATGCGCCTTACTGTAGCCGACTCAAAATATATATATCATACAGTATAGAGGTTGGCCAGTAGGCTAGCCACGCTGCACAAACGCGGACCGTTACCACACGTTTCCCCTTGCCACGCTCGGACACAGTGGGAGGTTCGACGTCATGACTCCGAGACCAAAAGGAGGCGCAAACACGCGTCTGTCACGCTCCAACGTTTTCCAATCGCCTTCGTCTTCTCCCTCTCTCCCTCTCGTCTCTCGTCTTCTCCTACGGCACATTTTGGCGAATGTGCAAACATTCCGATCGTCTGACCGAAAGAGGCACTGAACCAATCGGTCTTTTCCACGTCAAATGGTAATATGACATGAGAGGGAGTTCCTCCACAAATGCACGCACGATCTTGCATTTGTCGTGACCGGCGTGGTAGCCCAGGCACTCGAAAGACACCCCAAGCTTCTTCTACCCTGCGGTGCTCGAGGTCACCCGAAGGCGGTCCTTAATATCTGCTGTGAAGCTGACGGAGGAACGAAGAGAGGGGGGCAACGGAATTCCTATGCCTCGTCCCAACGGCTCCAGAATGGAGAGGAAGCATCGCACTGTGACCAACAACACGTTACCGCCAAGGCAAGAAGAAAGGCGAAAAGGTTTTGCGCAACGGGCGTCCAACTCGTCGCCTCGTCGCCTCATCACCGTCAAGAACTCATATCTCTGCGACGCGTCCACTCCTTCCTTTTTCGTCTTCATCTTTCATTCATTTTTGGTTTATTTCTGTTTCCACTCTGTTCAGAATTAAATGTTCGGTCAAATTCTGCGTATCTCTTTACTGTGGATGAAAGAATTATCGACAAGTCATACCAACCGCACGTTCCAAAATCGAAACAAAGTTGGAATCAGACTACTCAACTTTGAAAAATATTTTTGCCTGGGCCGTACTTGGCTTCTGGTTACCTGATACTTGAACAACTAGCATCTCTTCAAATGGACACGCCGAGCTGCTCAAGTCGCAAGGTTGCTCTCGAATTCTTTCATAGATGCACTAGTGGCGAGATCGTCACCACTTGGAACTGAATCCTCTTGCTTGGCTGGGGACTCGACGTTGCATTAATCACCCTGAAAGAGAGAGCAGACTCGGAGGACATACCGAATGCGGATTCAATGTTGGCGTTGTCAGCGGGCTCGGATTCAAGGACTGTGCGTGCAGGAGTTGGGGTCACCACCGATTTGTCCTCATCGTAGTCATCTTCGTCTTCAAGAACATGGACTACTTTCCCGGTAACCTATTCACCTACAGGTTCATGAATGCTGGATTGTCGTCCGGTTCATTGTTTTCTTGTGCAGTTTCTTCAAAGGGTTGGGGACCTGTTTCGGATTCCTTGACGCGTTGTTCCTTGCATATCATAACACTCGGATATCGAGCATGTGGAGTTCGTCGATGAACAACACCTGCAAGGATTCCGTCAATGACTCAATCACGCACGGGGGACAAACAAACGCCAGGGATGAATTCTACTTTGCCTTCTTCCCGCCATTCGGCGACCTGGGTGTTTATTTGGTCTCGCAGTTTGGGTTTGATGTCGCCAGTCTATCTCCGGCAAAGAGAGCGAGGAAACATTGGGTTCTGCTGTTGATAACGTCCATTTCGTGGAGAGAAACCGTGTGAACAACCTCTTTACGCTTGGTACTTCGCCTTCTGGACATTGCATGGGTCTGCGAAAAAGGCGTGCTTGTATGCGCAATGGACAACGAAGACTTATGGACGTACAGCTGCTCCCATTGTGTCGCACTCTCTAGTTCGAGCAAAGGAACGACCATGCTGGGAGACTTTCCAGAGGTCTTGTCGATGACTATGACATCGCCAGCGAGCACCTTTTTTTTGACAGTGCATCGATCATTTTGGTTCCAAGGTCGTACATCATCTTCATGTCGGTCGTTTTAATGTTCATTGTTACCGTCTTTGTGGCCTATACAAACGGTCATAAATGGAAGGCCGATGGGTAGGGGTGACGCACCCCCGTCAGACTTCGGTCGATTTGGATTTCGACTCTCCCTCGATAATTTCTGTTTCTTCTTTGATACGTACGCCGATGCTTCGACGGATAGCTTGCGTGAGCGATTCCGTTTTGGACATGGAGCGAAAAGACTTCGTTGTCGGCGATCATCGTAAATGGGACGTCTGTGCCATGCCTACCAATGCGGGTCAAGCGACCACCCCTCATGATCACCACGGCATAAACGCACCGAGAGCAAATGGCAGTCTTTCCCGTAGAGGATGGCCCCGCGAAGAGGATAGCGCGTCCGGCTATTCGACCTTCTGGCACTATCTTGAGGATCATGCCTGCCGCTTTACGATCTTTGGCTTGTCCAACCATGCCCTGCGATTCTCCGCGTGATTCGAAAGCTGGTCGTCGAGACCGAGACCGCGGATGTGCAGTGCGCGCCTGAGAGGGGGGTGATGAGAGAGGTTTCGCCGTAAGCTCGAGACGGACCTATACGCTCCATCTTAATTATGTCCCGCAGCTCGGACGTCCCTGCGGTGATTTGGGTTGCCTGTACGGCGCCATGGACGGTCAGTTGTGGTGGATGGGCAGCAATGTCGGGCGTTTTTTTTTTGATAAGGTAGAGACTTGGACGCGCACAACAGTTTGTCTTACACAAACAACGCAGAAACCCGACTCCCACGATAGTGGGGGAGGGCAGAGTCGGTCTTGAGGATGCGGCGGTGTTCAGCGCGAAACTGAACGTTACTGAACGGTTACATGTCGCGCTCCCCCTTATGTAATTAAAATATTATGTAATAACGCTGTAGATTGAGGTGACCAGGCAGTTGGTAAGATATTAGAGAGTGATAGAACGAGAAGACAATTTTCGAAGAGAAAGACCGCGGGAGAAATGTCCTGAATTGTGGACCTGCAGGGTTGAAGGGCTGGAGAGAACGACGAAATGGGAGGATGTCTCCCAGTTCCGGCACGTGAGTGATTGAAAACGGCGACCATCCGCGTGGCAGCGCAGTATTTGCACAGTAGCAACGGATCTTGACCACCTCACGGTTTTTTAGCCCCTACCGAATTGGAAGCGTTGGGTAGACTCGCGACGACCAATCAGGTATCAAGAACACCCCATTTTCCCGTGCTATAGGTGCCAGTGTCCCGATTCCGTCCCGCTGGACGTGTCCGGGCCGTCTGACGATGTCACCGCAGTTCCTTAGTTACTATGCTCGTTCGGAATCGATACGGTAATTCCGACCACTTTTTCTCCTGCCCCACGGGGGAGTTTGTGACCCGCAGCGATACCCGTACCCGTGGTGCTAGTCGTCATGCCCGCGGGAACGTAGCTGAGCGAGCGGAGGCAAAGGGAACGAGAGCAAGAAGATGGCGTGTGGTGACCGTCGTGCACTCTCGGCGGAACGAGAGTGCGCGGCGGTCGCCACACGCCGTCATTGATGCTGGAATGGGGAACACGTCGTCCTCGTCGTCGTTGTGCGTCAGGGTGCACGCGTTGTCGTGATTGCGAACGAGGATGTGGGTGTGTGCGTCGTCGTCGTCGTCGACGTTGCGCGTGAGGGTGCATGCGTGCACTGTTGTCGTTGCGGATGAGGGAGGGCATTGTCTGGAATAGTTCTTTCGTGGCTTGTCAAAGTCTCTCCACGTATAAGTATTATGCCTTGTGTGTCCTCACTGCAGTCCATCAGATAGATTCTCCGCTGTCAATAACATTCAGGAATTCAGAACAAAAAAGAAACTTGCTGACCTTCCAGCTCCTTGAGAGGATAACAAGCATAAAATGAGTGGGGTCGAGGACTTGGCGCATTGCCGCGACGATCGATTTCTGCTTTCTACTATGTTCGGTCCACGTGCGATCCTACGCGCCATCGCACCCCCGACACTCTCCCCGACGCCTTCCCGCTCGTACGACCCGTGAAGCCATCGCCTCAAGGCTCATACGACACCGTCGTCACCGAATTCAAAATCTACAAATCCCATCCACCCCCGGCATCCGCCATCAACGAAAGCCCGTGCGTGCCCTCACCACCGCCCTCTGCAAAAAGGGCGAACGGAACTCGACGGTGCGTTTCCGCGGCGGCGGCGGACACTGCAGACGCATCCGTTCTCGTCATCAGTGCCGCGGGCGGACTGGATCAGCGACGCCGGCAGCCCCGACCTATAGCTCTCCACGACGTTCCCCGCCTTCAGTCCCTCCGGCGATGTACTTCCACGTTGCTTTTCCTTCTGTATTTGGCTCGGGCACCTGGACGAGGGCGATGTGGCCCGACCGGTTGGGGTCGTACTCAATCCTGACCACGTCGTATGGGCCGGGCTCCATCCTAGTAAAGTCGATATGCTTGACCTTCCACCTTCGGAAGTCAGCTTCAGAAGAGTCGTGTGGAATGCAATACCTGCCAATATCCCCTCTAATAACCTCACCAAGTGGTTGGGTTTCAAGATGGGATAAAAATCTCACCCATCCCAGTTCGATATTTCCGGCGTTGAGCTAGAACTCGGAGTCAAATCCCGTACGATCAACGAACGAATAACCTCACGATGGAAGCCCAGCAGCCCATCCAGACAGCCCAGAAGCAGATGAAACAATGGGAAGCCTTGACGATCTCGTCGCCTGTCACGTTTGGCCTGAAATACGTTCGATATATGCTAGCACAAATTAGAATGAACGAGGGAAGAGAAGGCAATCAGATACATACTCGTATGAGCTATGAAGGTGCCGAGAACGATGAGCAGCGTACATCGCAGATTCGCATTACAAGATTGTTACACTCACAAGAGACTCGATACTATACTCCGATGAACTCAGAACTTGCAGCAGACGTGACCGCCATGCTTAACAGGACTGAGTAACCCAGAATTTCACATGGAAAATATTTTCCCTCACAAAACTACGAGAAGAATAGCGATTGCGCCGCCTTTTCCCATGAGAACAACCGCTGCAGCCGGGGCAGCGAGTCCCGCACTGGTTTGAGTTGGCGACAACGGGCAGGATATGTAGGAAAGTTTGGCTAGAGCGCTTGCACAGTCAGGGACGGAAAACATCTGAGACATTGGATCCCACGTTTGTAATCAGCGCCCTGGCACTCAAACCGAGGCAAGAGGCAAACACCCAGGGCACCGCAAACCAGGAAAGGCCTGCCTCCCAACATCTTGAGCAATATGTGTTTGTCACTTGAGATCGCGACCGGATGCAAAGACGTTGCACCCACATACGCTTTCGTCGTCGATTGAGGATGACTCGCGATCGCCTGACAATGATTTCATTTCCGCGTCGCGTGACTCGGATCGTGTCAACTTACTCTTTGCCAATAGCCTAGGCGTTGTGCTTCGTCGATGATCCCCTCGAGCAAACAAATTTCATGCTCACCTTGGTCACAAAACACCCCTGCAAAGCCAGTCAAAAGTGCCGCCGCACCGTTCACGAGGCCCTGATTAGACTTCATAGTAAGACAACTACCCACCACTGGTGTATCGATGGCGGCCTGCTGTAACAAGTCGTACAAATCTGAGATGCTTTCAACCGCTGGCGACGTTCCGCTGCAGATGTCAGTCAGTCTCTGATCACGTAGATCCAAAGGAAAATGGTAGGAACACTAACTAGGCCCTGAAGAGGAATATGTAGATGAGGATAGAGAGAATGATGGTGTGGCTCCAGTCATAGATGAACGTTGCGCGCAACCCGCCGAAAATGACGCAGATCGCATTTCCGATAGGCAATAGGAAGCAAGCTGCGATGATTTTCATCCCCGTGAGCACATTTACCATCGCGGCCCCTCCGACTAACGAAATGATATTTAGAAAACGGACACTCGTTGATAAGCAAGGTGTACCAACGAAGCAACGACCCGCAGACGATCAGGATGCAGAGGAAGCCGTAGAACGTAAAGAGGATATGACCTGCCGTTCCGAACCGCGTTTTGACGATCTCCAGGAACGTGTGAGCGCCGTTGGCGTTCATCTTCACTTTGGAAGCGATCATCCAGATTTGGATGGTTCCACCGGCGGCGTACCACCTTCAGAATGACCGGGGACGCACCAAGGAGCAATTTCGGCTCACCAGGCTCCACTAACACCTATGGAGATGTGGGTCACTGAGAGTGCATCGAGATCGAAATGGGTGCCGAGGGATACTAGAAGTTAGGAAAGGAAGCGAGAAAGGGTGATGTAGGTAATGGGTTGTTGGGCACCGACAGTAATGAATGGGCAGTGTGCTTGGGACGACTGGGAGGAGTGGAAGGGAACTTGTTGAACGCCGTTGCGCATCATTGAATCGTCCGTATTCTTGGTCAGTGGTGCCCCCGTCTCAAAGAACGCGAGCGTTCCTCGACCTGCGCGCGAAGCGCTTCGCCGAATTTTGACGTCCGAGGGTTGTCTAAGAGACGTGGGTTCCAACGGTTTAAAACGGTGACCGGCAACGTACCGGTGTAACAATCTGTTCGTGACGCGATCGAACACTTGTTGGCCAAGAAGCACGATATTCGGCCCTTGTGTCCGATGAACAAGAAGTGGTACAAAAGACCGTACTGTCATCAGCGCGTGAGATGATGAGACGTAAGAAATGAGCGGCTCACCTTCTTGGTCGCCGAGGATGGGGGTAGTTGCTGAGGCTGGTCAAGTAGCCCGCGTGGCTGATCAGGCGCTCACTGATGCGCTCGCCGAGGAGCACCACGAGCAAGGGTACAACCAGGTTCGTCTTCTCGGACAGGATTTGCGGTACTCGGCGCCGGAGACGACGCGCGCAGCAAAGACAGAGATGTTGAGTATGTCAACGTCGGACAAGAGGAGCCCATCATGCCGCGGGGGGCGTCGAGGACGTTGCGTGTGAGAGTCGCGTCCCCATCGACAATGAACGTCAAGTCTATGAGGGAATAAGATGATAAAGTTGAGAGCGAGTTTCTCCCTCCATGCTTGCCGAATATCTTGGCGCTTCATTCGACCGAACCATTTGAGGAAAGGAGAGGGCATCCACCACGTCATGAGCCAGCACAACAAAACCCAGCGTCGACGGGCCGATGTCTCCTTGACGATCTCGGTGGTCTCGTGCCCAACGATCTCACCTGCCAAGGCCTCTTTGGCGAACAGACCTTCCTTATCCGCGTTCTGGAACATGTTCCGAGAGGGGGCGTAAGACTCAGAGCCGTAATTGAAGGCCGTCTCTTCTCGGCCAGATGTGAGTCGACTGCAGCTATCGAAATCGTCGGACCGGAATGATTTACGGACCTCGTATTCGTCCTCGTACATTTCTCCGCGTTGGAAAGGAGAGGTGTTAGATACCAGTGGGACGTGAGCTTGAGATGCGGCTTGGTTGAATTGATCCGCATAGTCGTCTGTGAGGTTTTCTGGGGAGGCGTACGGAGCATACGGGTCGCCTATTGAGCGAACGTCGAGACCTGCTTCTGCCTCTGCATCGCGGAGGCGGTTTCGCTTCTGCTCCTCTACATCAAGGGCGCTAATACGGTCCTCGAGAGAATGGAAAGCAGCTTGAGAGAGGAAGACCTAAGTGACGAATAAAATGATTGAGAATCTCGCCCGGGCCAGCCCATGGCAAAAACTTTGGAGATTTACCTTGTAGTTTCCGATAACCATATCTACTACTCGTAAGCCCAGAAGACTTTTCGTCTGCTCGACCTTTTCCTTCGCCGAGCCATGCATGACACCTATTTGAACCAGCGGCTCCTTGTACCGAGTGCAAACTCGTCGGGGGTGAGCCCTGCCTCGAGAACGGTCGCATTTCTCTTCGTCACCTCCGTTGAACCCAAGCTCCGAATCTGGCCCTTTACGCTCCGTCCTTCCAACTGATTAGGCAGCTGTGTCCAGAGCGGACCTGAACTCGCCGGCAATGATCATGATGGCGCCACGCCCGAGGAAGCGTTGTTGTCTTCCTCCCGGTCTTGTTCTTTGATTGGATCCTCGCGGACAGTCGGCATTCACTTGATGGTGCCTTTGCGATGTGTCGAGGCCCGGGGCGCTCATGAGTAGGCAATGGCTGGTGTCCGTTGGTTTCCCAACGGCTGCGTACTGTCACGGCACAGACAATGCAGCAGGGGTAGGCCATCACCCAGTTCTCAGTCGCTAGGGAGCATGGTGGATGAGGGAGTCGGGGAAATTGGAATTGAGACGCGGGGTGTCGGATATGGCACGTGATCGTGTGAGTCACTTGGAAGTTGGACCGTAACTCAGCTTGACGAACTCGGGAAAGTGGTAGCTGTACCATTAGCGCACGCGCATGGCGAAGAGATTGATCTCCTGGATGAGCATCTTGTCCATCACATTCACGTTGAGCCTAAGCTTGGCGTGGGAGTAAAAGTGGTTGAGACCGAGCTTGGCTTTGACGAGGTCGGCGGTGTCGTCGGAGATGACGCTGGCGAGGAGGATGTCGTAAATGACGAGCTTGACTTTTTGCCGCTCTTGGAGGTTGGACTCGAGGATGGGATGTGAGATGGTCGTTTAGGATGCCTGATAGTGGTGAGGCAAGGCGGTAAATAAATCGGGTACGGTACGCACCCTCTGATATATTCTCGAGTAGTCTGCAGCGTTCTTGGAAGGGGAAAAGCTATGGAGGGAGACGCATCTTTGAAAAGTCGGTGATCGAGTCTTGAACGACCTTACAACGTCTGCGATCCGACGAGAACGTGGAGCGTGACTTCCGCCATCCGTGAGTCTGTCCTCGTCGCGTCGGACGATCACGAAAGCTTCATACTAGAACCCGGCGTTAGTCACTGTATACCGTCAACGACACCGTGTGACAGACCTGTATGTCGTACTGCTTGTTGTCCGCACACACCACGCAGTAGTATACGATATGCCAACTGCCGCTGCGCCAGAGAACGCGATGGCAAATAGCAGCACGTTTCGAGTTTCTTCGGGACTTGTTGCGAGTCTGTGATCGTTCGTAGACTCAACTAGACCACGTGTACTCTTCCTTTCAGTTCCGCACAAGATTCTCTGTTCCCCAGTCTTCCAAGGCGATAGAAAACACGGTCAATATAGGGATCGATAGGAGATTATTGTAAAACATGGAACCCCAGTCGGAGAACCCGATTATTTTGATCCGTTTCCGCATCAACAGAACCTGTCAGGGACCTATCATCATCATCGTCTCTTTACGAAAAAGCAGCAAAAAAACCTGCATAACCAGCGCTTGCCAAGCAATTGAACAGCATCCAAACGTACCCTACATGCAACCTGGAGACGAGCTCCAGGCCAATCCCCATAGCCGCGCTCGCTGGCGGAACACCAGAAGCTGTATTTACTACGTTGCTCATATCCGTCCATGCCGCAAGGACAGAGGAAGATATCTGGTATTTTGTGAACCCAAGTAAGCCCATTGACGGCCCGTCTGTAGTGCGACTCTCACCATCAACAGGAACGAAACCATTGTAAGTCCGGTTATCCTTCCACCAAACCACATAACCTCCCCGTATGCCTAATACAAAATGATGAGGATTGACACTCGGCCAGGAGGCGATGCCTACTATGAGGATGATGGTCAGGTTCTTGAAAATCGTGTAGACCGGTATGGTGAGGTATTGCTTCAAAGATCAAATTCAGGGATGTAAAAGCCAGCCATGTGGCGAGATACTCACGAGACTTTTGGAACCAGTGTATATGACGACGACAAGCAATGCGCTAACAGGAAGCCATGCCCTCGCATCCTGAATGTTAAAGTTTCGAAAAGAGATAACACCAAGCTTCTTGACAACAACCACGCATATGATGCAGACGATACTTTGCAAGGAGAGCAGAAGGAATGTCATTTTAAACTGGCTCCCAGATTCCACAAACTGCACTGGAGTGAGAGATATGACATGAAACATACCCGGGTATCATACCTTGTTCACGACAGTCATCAGAATGGACGCAAGACAGTAAGAAATAATGGACAGTCCTAAAACAGCTCAGGCATGCTAAAGTCAAGTCGTATAGAGTACACTCACCAGCGGAGGAGATCACCACATCGTTGTCACCTTTTGGGTTGTCTGTCACAATATTCCTCTTCAGTTTCGCTTCATCCTTATCAGCTGGGTCCTGCTGTGCTTGTTCCAGAAGAAGGGCTTCAATCGCGAACCAGATTATTTTGGCCTGCTTCTGTTCTGCATTGCGTGTCCGTGAGGTGGTGGTGGTAGTGGCACCTGCCAGGAAGAGGCGGCGGTGGCGGGGGAGGAGGCACATCATGAGTTGCAGCAATTGGCGGGGGCGAGGAGCATCGCTTTCAGGCATAGGAGGTAATAACAATGTATCTGACGATGAAGACAGATCTCGGGCCTTCCGAAGCGAGGGGAATATCGACCTAATGTCCATCTTGCTCTTCTTCTCGTCTCCTTCATTTTGAAGACGAGCGTACAGACTCGAGCGCGCCCTTGACGTGCGCCATCTCCTTGTCTTTGTTCGACAGCGCATTACCCATCTGAGCGATCTGATATTGTGTCCGAAAACGCATGAGACCGTGAACAACGACATGATCTTGCTTTCGGCTACCTTTTCCATGAGCATCGTCATCTCCTCGCTGAGCGAATTCACTTTCGCCTTGTCGTGCTCCTTCCTGGCTCGGGCATCCTAGAGATTCGGACACCGTGACGTATTACGATCACCAATGTTCCTTTCCTCGGCCCAACAGTGCAAAGAAATTCAATACCACCTTGTTCATGTGCATCGCCCGAGAGGCGTGTGACTTCCTTCTCCTTCCGCTTAGTCTTTGCATCACCCTGGTGATCACCTACAAAAAAACCACCAAGTGAATAATTCAAACCAACGAAAAAGACAAAGAAAACTACCCTAGTATACCTCGTTCCCGGCCCGGCTTTCTACTTGGACGACAATGTGACCGACGGTGAGGGTAGTGGCAACGATCCATGTATTGTCGCGACAGGAGGCGGGGAATCATTTTCGACATATTTAGCAGAGCCTTCCTTATGATGATTATGTCCACCAGCCTTCTTCAACACTGCTCTCTGGTCGCGGACAGTGAAAAATGTGGCGAGGGGATCGCTCGAGAGATGAAGGGAAAGAAAAAAAGAGACGCGAACCTCTCGCGCAAGGTCCTCCACTCGACGGCCCAACCCCTGGATCACCTCCTCGGATGCCTCCGTCACAAAACGACGAAGACTGAGGGGGGAAAAGATACGACATACAGTGTGCTTCAAGTTGGATGAGAACGGCGCTCAGGTGTGAGAAGCTTTGCGGTTGGGCGAGCGTCTAGAGTATGTGGGCAAAAAAGACAAGGGACAAAGAGAGGAGACCTACCAGTATCAGCGGGATCACGTCAACGCGTTGCGTCAGTGTCAGCCCAGCGATGGAGAAAACCAAGCAAAGAAAGCGAGCACGCACGTCGTAATCGCACCCGTAGCCACCGCAAATACCAACAGCCAATTTAACACCGCATCGATCCGGCGCGGTCGAGCCAGAGGACACGGCATCGCTGGGAGCGTGTGCGACCACGCAGGTACTTGGCGAGGTGGTACGTCATCGCGCACGCCCAATAGGTGTCACCGACGATGAACAGTACATTGCCCGCGATCACGATTTTGCGGGAGTTGGTTAGGAAGAGGAACGACATCGGTTGGAGGAAGCTGCAAGGTGATGGGGGACTGAGAAATCAAGTGAGCATGGTTTGGGGCAAAGGAAGAAGAGTCACTGCCATACTCGCCTGCTCGGGACGCCGAGTTCAGAATAACTCGGACGCAGTGGTAGACGTAGAAGTCGATGATAAGCTTGAGGTAGATCAGTTTCTAGTACGTGCTAGCTAGATGAACGAGTGCTCACCCCGATGATGCACATCCCCTCCAAGTCGACCGCAAACCATTTTTTCATGACCTGTGTAGGGTGTAAAGAAGAGACCGAGAGGCCATGCATTAAACGCAGAGGATCGGAGATACACCAACACGTGCACGTTAGCGTAGTGAGCGATGAGCATTGAGATAGCCTGTCATCCAGGACCCACATTGCCAGTGCATTGAACGTGGAGACATCCGACTAAAGTACATCTGAGCGCAGTGATTGGTATATACACTCATAACCCCATGGCAACACGAACCCGATCACCTGTGCTCCATGAAGAACAAGCAGCTGTGGAAATAAGATAAAAGGTCCCTAATGACCGACTTAGCTTGGTACCGGCACATCGCAGTCGACGGACTGACCTCCGGCAAACCCATCATATTAGGCTGACAAGGCCTAATGCATCGAAATCGCATGCGTAGAGTCCATGCGGCGTCGGGTACCCAGTGGTGGGGTGCAGGCCCGTTGGGGTCATTGGGGTCCATTGGGATGTTGGAGAGTTCGGCAACGACGCCAAGGCCTCCTGGGACAACCAATTCGCGTTGCCGCGCTGGGTGGAGCATGGCATCGGGGTTGTGACGCCAGTTGTTTAGCTGACATCAGAGCCCGTTGGACCTAGTCGACAATATGCGGCGTCTATTGATATTTGGGTGATGCGACTGGCTGTCACTGGCAAGAATTTGAAGAAACATGATATGGTGGAACACGTGGTTCACTACTTCATTCACGTGACGACTACCACCTCAGAGTTCAATAAGCTATCAAATATCCAGGCAGTGCGAGCACCACCAAAGTCCATGCGTACTACACTACCACATCTACTACACGCCGGAAGCCTCCTCTAGCTGTATGGTAACTTCTTCCAGTCCGGGTATTCTGCTTTTCAACAGTGCGTCCACGCGCTTCAGCACTCGGTCGATATTCGACTGCTCGTTCCTTGACACATCGGACGGATGCGAATGTGATACAGAAAACGAGAGTTGGAGATGGATCGAACCAATGACGCTCGAAAGATCCTTGGGCCAAAGTCGCGGGGAAGAATACGAGACAACACCTTCAACGTGTTCAAGCTGTTCGCATCGACATGCATCAGGCGTCGGTATCCCCAGCGATGCTTGAATGACATACCTCCTTCAAAGCCATGTCAATCTTGCTCTCCTTGTCTCCCAAGTCTAAACTGAGCACCCGCCCCGTGTCGATGACGAGGGGAACTACGCTCGCAACAATCAGCACAGCGATGAAGAGGGAAGCGATGGGATCAAAGCCCGTCCACCCGTAGTACTGGATGAGTAGTGTCGAGATGATGACTCCCACCGAACCAAGGGTATCCTGATCACGGCTGAGACTCGTTTCAGGAAAACAAGATGAAACGTACCGCCCCACGCATGTTATGACTGTGGCCCTCATGGCCGTGGTTGTGTCCGTGGGAGTGGGGGGCGTGTCCTTGTCCAACATCGTGGTCGTGCTTGAACGTGCTGGGTGCTGGGATAACTAGGCGAGATCGGTGAATCCACCGGAGACGACGACGGAAATGGAACTTGAATTGCGGACGCTGGGAGTGGTTGATCGTCTTCCAATGCAATTTGAAGTGATGTGCCTCGAGAATGAGGTTTTCGTCCCCTGATCGTGGAATGCTTCGGATTGTGTTGAATTTGCTCCGCAAATGAAGGAGAATGTGACTGGTAGGAATCCTGACCCGCATGATGCAAGTGGGAATGCGAAATTTCGGTATCTGCCCGTTCATGATTGTGATGGGATTGTGAATGTGGGTCCTTCTGGGAAGATGGCACAGTAGCGTGACTGTGACTGCGATGAGCACTATTGTCCTTACGGTGATCGAAGGAATCGAGGGCATGCAAATCTGAATTATGATGCACATGATGGCTGGCATGATCATGGTGATGTGAAGCAGAACCATCGGAATGCTCATGTGAGTGATGAGAACGGCCGTCGTGGGGATGCGAGTGATTGGTATGAGGGTGCTTGTGCTCATGGTTGTGGTCGTGATCGTGCCCATTCCCAGGTCCACATCCGTGGTCATGACTGTGACCCTGGACCGATCATCGTATCGCTAGGCATCCCGCCTAATAACTGAACACGTACATGGTGGTGATGGTGATGTCCCCCCATGGCGAACATGCCAAACAAGTTCACGCCAAGCCCGAGAGAACTGACTAACAGAAGTTGGCTCGTCGACATCTCCGGGGGATCTAGGCTGTAAAGGGATTAGTTTCATATCATTAACACGACGCATGATACATCAGGCTGACGTACAGTCGCTGGACCGCTTCGAACACGATGAAGATTGAAATCAATATCAGGAATATCCCGTTCGCGAAACCTGATAACGTCTCGATTCTTCCATACCTGCAGACGAACGAAAATTATTATATTTACACGTTGGAATATGCCGAAAACTCATCCATAGGTGAATCGCTCATTTGGCGGCCACTTGGCCATGACCGAGGCTAGTAATCCGACGCCAATGGCCAGGCAATCGAATGCCATATATGAATTGCTTGGTGAATTGTCAGCAAAGACTGAAATGCATCTGTACGGAGTTGCTCACCGTCTGAAATAAGTCCCAAGCTGTTCGTCCAAACACCGTAAAGCATTTGAACGAGCATGTAACACATATTCAGTGCCAAAAAGTAAAATATCTTCCGGGATTCGTTGTCTGAAAGAATGGAATTTAGGTAAAACCGAGCGAGTTTTGATATCGGTGTCCGCAGAGCGGACGGAGTGGCCCCATCTTCGCGTGGATACTTTGCTGTAATAATTCACGTAAGTAGAACATTCTATAATCTGTTGTCATAGTACCGTAGTAGAGCATCGCGCCAAGCACGAACTCGATCCAATGCGGGTGCTGGGAAAATCCAAGAAGACCAAGAGCAATGGCGACGAGAAATGCGGAGGGATAAGAGAGCAGAAACACCTGAACAGACTGCTGAGAATTATACTGATTCATTTTGTGTTCGGAGTTAAGAAGACCGTGTTCAAAGCGAGGAGAGGAAGGACAGCTAAGGATAGCAGAGGGACAATAGCGATGGGCGGGAATCGAGCTGACACAGTCAGGTAGAACATCTATCCACGGGAGAAGAAACTTACTAGTGTTCGCCTGAAGGCATAGAGGGGAAGACTAAGCGCGGCAGCGCCAAGAGTACTTGCGGCGGTGGCCATGGTAGGGCTGATCGTAGGTGAAAACACACCGCGTACATGTTCCGAGGCATAGGTAGCTAGACCGTAAAGTATGATACAGGCATAACCAGGGAGGATGTTGGCGGGTGTCCGTTGGGACAAGACGATGTCAGCGAAAAAAGAAAGGACGAAGGAACACGCCACGACAAGCGGACAGGATAGCTAGCAACGACGGATTAGCAGTACATCAGCCGAGATATAGAGATGTCTATTACCGCCGCGTCCACCCAAGAAGAGGAGAAATGAGTGAATAAGATAACACTATAAGAACAAGGTTGAGTTCTTTGCACTGTGAGGCGACGTTGCGAACGAACCGAAGTGAAGGTAGTCGATATAGTGCCGTATATAGCGCCGCCTGTTGTACGAAGAGCAGGAATGAAGATACTCCTAGTGCTGTCCACTGCAACTTTTTTTAGAAGGCAAGGCGAAACGAGGGCGGCACATGTGACCTACTTCGATATGGGGCCCTTTCGAGAACTCCAGAGTCAAACCCTCCCAGATCAACGTGCCCAAGGCACCAAAGGCGAGCACTCTCATGACCACCCAAAATACACCCACGTCATATGATAACAAAGACTCCTTTGCCGCAAAGAGCGCAAGGACAAACAAGATATTGGAGAGGGGCCCTCCTCCTCCATTCTTCTTCTCCGCCACCGCCCCTTGTCACTCATACTCTTCCTGGCGCTCAACTAGCAACGTCCCCCGGTGCGCCCTATATTCGTCCTGCAAGCGATCGGCGTTGGCTGCGACGACAAGCTCGGCGAACTGGGCAAACTGGCGCGCGGCTTGCTCATCGGAAAGCACCGGTCGATTAGAGCATTGTGGAGCATTGTGAGGTGCTCAAGCGGGTACGCATGGACGACGGTGGTGTGAGGAGCTGCTCCGACCGGAGACGGCGGACTTGTCAGAGTGAGCAACAGGGCTCGACGATAATGCAGGTTAGTCTCTGTGGCACGGTCTACGCCATGGCGTGCACAACCCATGAGGTAGGCTTTGAGTTGTTCGGAGCCAAAACTTTAGGTCGAGGGGATTGATGAAGAGGGTGCTGTAGACCTGGGAGTGCTGAGAGAGGAGGTGGGAGAGGAAGAAATGGTATCCAGCATATGGGCAGTCGCTGGTTACAGAGTGAGGAAAGGATGGGGGCTGTGGAAGCGCAGAGAGTGAGGGGGTTGAAAGGCCGTAGAGGATCGACCGCGTTGACCATCAGGTCTCAGACACGACATCTTGAATTGTCCCAAGCTCGAAGACGTCCAACGCCCAACGTCGACAAATGGCATCACAGAGAGCCTCCAACGCCGACGGAGGGATACTAGTGCTAGGGTCATTGGATGGCCGGTGCAGGAGGATTAAAAAAAGAAAGGAGAAAAAAAGAGACAGAAACAGGGCTGAGGAACGTAGTCCATTGAACGCAAAATCGCGACACATCTTGGCAGTATCAAACGCTCGCAAGATCTCCTGTCCCACACACACGTCAACCTACAAGTGTTCGGCCGACCCACATCAAAACACTCACAAGTCGCAAAGCAACGAGAAATAGAGAGCCATATGAGTGCCACTTGTCGTGCACCTCGCCCGGTTCTTCGCAGTCCATTACGATATTTCGTAACTCTTCTTCGTCTGTCGCGCGCGTCAGCCAAACACCGACGCGCCGCCACCGCGGACACTACGTACCTTTCGGATCGATCGAAGCCAGCAGCTGGAGAGTATCGTCTTGAAATATAGCCTCTAGGCATTTTTCAAACTTGTTTGCGATCTGTGATACAACGATCGATCGATCGATCAGCCACGCCAACGCAAATATTCTAAAAACACCCACATGGACTCTGGTCGCCCTCAACACTTCCAGCCTCGCGGCAGGCTCATCCTCGAGAGCCGCAGCCATGGCCGGTACTGCGCTCTGCACACTCTGCACGGCCGCGAAGTAGTCTATAGCACCAGCAGCCGAGCGCGAGTGCGGGCGCGACGACGTACTAGCGCTAACCTGTGCGATCCTAGACGCCGTCGGCTCGGACATCTCGACATTGTCGATCACGTCCTTGAGCACCTCCAATTCGGACGGATCCGGATCGTCCGCGTCCTCGATGTCGTCGTAGAGATTGATATAATCGCTTTTTTGGCGGGGGTCCGGTTGTTTGGCCTTTTTGCGCGGCGAGGTTCTCGTGTTCGTCGCCTTCTTCGCGGGCGCTTTGGTAATGTTTTCTTCATCCTTTTCTTTCCAGGACAGCACCAAGCGTTCGTCTCCGTCCACATCATCCGCCGCGGCACTGCCGAACTGGCACCACGTCAACGGCTACGGAGGACGCATACGTTGAAAAACGAGTTACCTAGACATAAGTGTTGGAATAGCCGCTGCTAGACGACTGTCGATACATCGAGAGCCTCGGAGGCGAAGAGGCTAAAGATACGCTCGGCTGTGGGGCTGTCCAGCGCTTTACCGCAAGCGTACAAGGAGAGCCCCTTGTATAGCACGACGGGCTTGCTGCTCTTGCCTTTTAACATATCCTTGAGCTGAACCGGGGTCACGCCACGACTATTCACGGCCATCATCTCTTCCAACAATTGAATGACTTGCAGGGCCATGGCGGTGAGATCATGCTGGATGAGCGTGCCAGGGTGGTTACAGTTGTCGCAATGATTGTGGCAGTCCTTGTGCTTGAACTCTTCGTCAAAGTGGCGGAGGATGAGCACGCGGCGACAGTCGGATTCGTGGCAACAATAAGTGACTACGCCCTGGAGTTACAAGCGGTGGGTGAACGTGCGTCGACAAGAGTGTGAAGCGGAAGCAAACGCGCGTACAGAGAACGCAACCAGAGGATCAACCGTCTCGGCCAGCCCGTCCCGTTTCCTGATAATACCTAAAGTGTCTGTCAGTTCGGGTTACCGACTGGTCTGAAGCAGCGACGCGTTACTCATCCACATCTTTTGACGACGTAGCGTGAACGACGAATTGGACTGTGGAGGTATCGACGTTTGTGCGAGTGGAAGAGCACAGAACGCATACCATCTGGTTTGTCGACGCCCATTCCAAACGCGATCTATACGGGGGATGAGCGGGAGCGATGCAACGCTGCAGTGACATGATACGCGCCGTTGCCACGATGACCTTGCATGTCCCAGCCATCCAATCATCTTGGTTGATCTTTCCCTCCCCGTTCAATACCCCAGCGTGATAATGCTGGGCCTCTATCCCACTCTTCCCTCAATTTTCTGTACGAGATCCTTCTTCAGAGCGGGGTTCTTGCGGACGGCATAGTGCAAATTGGGGATTGGGCGAGGCAGATAGGATTGCACATGGAAAGATTGTGCTTGATGTCTGCTATGGCATCCTTGTTCGCACCTCCGGCGAGCGCCATGATGGGGACGTCGGGCCAGTTTCTGCGGAGCACGTTGAGCTCTGCATGCTTGGTGATCAAGTCAGGGGTCAGCGGAAGGTGTGACGGGAAAGGAAGCCTACAAAAACACGGAAATCCCCTCCCCCAGCATTCGATGACGTGAGCGTCGTCGATCACGAACCTGGCGAGCTGCTTCTCGGCGTAGAGCTGATCGACAACGTCCCCGAGGGCGTCACTCTTCTGGAATCTCCCTGGAGTGGTATAAACCAACTTTGGTTTCTCCTCGATGTTGCTGCTCATCGTTCGCATGGTCTGGTGGACTTCGTTTTCCTCTGCGGCGCTGGTGAGAGGGAAAGCGGGGACGCCCTTTTTGCGGAGTGCCGCGACCTGGTCTGTGATGAGCGAGATGAGGGGGGAGGCGGACTCTTCCGGTAGATTCTCTGCGAGTTCAGAGGCAACTGTCAATAAAGTAAGGGTAAAAGTAGCCAGAACATACCTGATTTTTCAATCTGTGCACGGAGAGAACGATTCGTTTCCTCGAGCAAGTCATTTTCAGCCTTGTGCCGAGCGACCTCGTCACGAAGTTCCTGAGTAACTTTCTCTAAATTCGCCAGACCCGAGACACAGTCATTAACGAGGCGTGAATGAGAATGGGCAGAGCGTCCGGCGCAGTACTGTCCATCACCGCGGGGCTAGTGCGAGGCAGGGAATCTGATTGCGTTTCAGGTCACAGGCGAAGCCGCGTGCGAGAGACCACTGCTGCCCTCCTTCTGGTC